>JASTUI010000015.1:0-235341 GCA_031125405.1 Saccharomycopsis oosterbeekiorum
CAAATCACTTCTGATCCTTCAAGTGATTTACTTTTATCCCAATTAGTCTCGAATTACCAATAAAGTAATTCCGATTAAACTAATCCAGACGTTACTAAAACCAAAATTACCAATCTACTTGATCAAAATAATTTCATTTTAGTTAATTTTAATACTTCGATTAGAATCGGTATATTAAAAAACGATTTTCTTTATGAAGATAGAATTCAAAAATAAATTTGACAAGATTTTGATCCGTAATGCATTGAAATTGTTTAAAAAAGATGATACTGTCATTATTAATAAAAAAAGAATGATTTCTTTCAGAACCGATAATCCTAACCAGATCATCAGATATCTCATTTCTTCTTTACACGATCTATCAGTAAAGAATCAAATATCTATTTGAAAGTTTATAAAAAAAAAAAAATACAAATCACGTGATAATGATACAATGCATATTCGCCTAATGAAATGTATAAGGTTAATCAAGTATTATTTGAAAAAATTAACGCAAAAGCCAGCTTAGCTTAGTGGTAAAGCGCAGCACTTGTAATGCTGAGATCCATGGTTCAATCCCGTGAGTTGGCTACTTTGCGTTTTTTTTTGCTTTTAAATTTTTTTTTTTTTTTTTTTTGTTTTGAAATTCTCTATTTTTGTCTGTTTGGCTATAGAAAACAACTGGAAATCTTATACAACGATTATTCGATGAACGTTTTGACAAAATACACATATAAAGCATATAAACCATTGATAAAATTCTAATTTAGTACCAAGAAGTAAGAATTACACAAAACAAAGAAAAAGTAAAAATGCTTTTCGAAGAACGTGAATCTCCAAAAATTCCAGGTCAACTTGAAAATGCAGAGAATACAGCTGCCCTTAAAGAAAGAATAGGAATGATTTTAAGAATTCATAATTATGGCAGATTTCCAGGCGCGCAACCAGTGAGTTTTGAGAGAAAACATATTGAAGAGAGATTAATGGAGGAAGATTATTATGTGTGTGAGAAATCGGATGGTTTAAGATGTTTGATGTTAATAGCCGTCAATGGTAATAAGGAACAAGGCGTGTTTTTAATCGACAGAACATACAATTTCTATTATGTGAATAATCTTTTTTTTCCAGCTTCCAAGGATAACTTGAACGAACCTCTTAATGATACTCTTGTAGATGGGGAATTAGTCTTGGACAAGAATATGAATGGTGAAACAGAATTAAGATATCTAGTGTTTGATTTACTTGCAGTAAGTGGGAAGTCATATCTTAGAAGGCCTACTGAGAATAGGTTGAATCATGTCAAGGATTTAATAGAACCTTATTATGCGTTCCGCAAAAAATATCCAGAAGAATCAGCCAATTTTTCGTTTAAGGTAACCATGAAGAAAATGAATAAATGTACCAAGATTCCAGCTATTTTAGATTCATTAGCTACACTTCCCCATTTTTCAGATGGATTGATTTTTACGCCTTGTAACAATCCGTATATAACAGAGACTGATGACTCCTTATTAAAATGGAAGCCTGCAGAGGAGAATTCTATAGATTTTAGAATTAGATTAGTGTTCAAAGTGTTTAAAGACCCCGATACTAAAGAAGAATATTTAGACTATGATTCTAGACCAGTGATACAGTTGCTTGAATGGACAGGTGGCAGAAATGAAGAGTTCTTTGGAGATCTAACATTGCTGGATCAAGATTGGGAAGCATTGAAAAAATTAGGACAGCCTTTAAATAGAAGAATAGTAGAGGTTAAAAAAACAGAAATTGGTCAATGGAAACTTTTAAGGTTTAGAGATGATAAGGAATACGGTAATCATAAAAGTGTAGTTGATAAAGTATTAAAATCTATAACCGATGGTGTGCTGGCTGAAGAATTAAAAGAGCTGACTCCACAAATAGAAAAAAATTGGATGAAAAGAATAGAGAATCGAAAAAGAAGAGCTATAAAGAGGCAACGCTTCAGAGAATCAAAACTGGACAGTGCTGGTAGTTATTTCGATATGGAACAAGAAGATGACTTTGGTATCCGTTATTTTGTTAATGCATTAGATGAGTAATTACCAAATAATTTTTTTCATCAGCTCTTGTAAATTTTTATTCCTTTCATAACTCTTATTTTAATTTAGATAAAAATTGATTCATAGACAAACAATAAACACAATTTTTCATTTTATATAGTATTATAAGGACGATATTAGTAATTGTTGTATGTATATACATCCAATTTATTTATGGGAACTGCAATTTCTAACAAAATAAATAGGATATAAAGAAATAAAATAAAATAGGGAAAGAGTTATTTATATAGTACATCGAAAATTTCTTCAATTATATAACGATATGCATAATTTGTAATCAATAAAATATTAAATATTTTTGCTTAGTAGTTTTGAGAAGAACACAAATGACTTAACTGTCTAATTACAACACTTTTCACATAACTCAAAAGGCCAACTGACCTCTGTTTGATTAAATATACATTTAAGATTATTATTTATGAAATACAATAATTATATATAATGTTTTATCGCTTGCATTATTTCTGCTGCTGTTGCTGCTTTTGCTGTAGAAGATGCTTCTGAGCCAAGTATTGTTGCTGTTGCTGTTGCTGTTGCTGTTGCTGCTGAATTGTTCTTCTAGCAGCAACTGCTGCTTCTGTTGTTGCAGAATTTGACGGTACAGTGACAGATGTAAATCTTGGTTTAATTACGTACTCATCAGAGTTATCCAACTTATATGTCACCACTCTTCCACTTAATGGAGTATTTAACATTCTGCCATTGCCAAACACTGAAGAATAAAATTCTCTAGCTCTAACATATTTGTTTCTTGAACTTACAGGAATTGAATGGTTCAGTGATGCAACAACAGGCGCAGCAAATGAATTTTTCACACTTGTCATAACTTGCTCAGTCTCTTCATCAGAATCCAAGTATTGTGCACCACCATGTGCCAAGTCATCTTTTTCAGCTTGTGCAAGCGCGGCACCCGCTAATAATTTCACTTGATTCTTTCTTTGATATGCTGCTAATAAAGTATCATAAGATGCAGATCTTCCCTGAACTGCTCTTTTAGCACCCATAGAATGTGTTTTACAGGTCAAGGAACGAGCACAAAAACCACCGCCAGCTAACGGAACACCACATTGCTTTTCTACATCCACAGGACCTTGAATCTTTTTCACCTTTGTTGATCCATTAGTAGTAGATTGGCTTCTTGATTTCTTGCCCAACTGTTTTTGAAGTTTTTTGTTTTCTTTCTCTTTCTCTTTCTGCTCTTTCTCTTGTTCTTTCTTCTTCAATTTATTTTGCTTTTTCTCTTCTAATTTTTGTTTTCTTTTCATCTCTTTCAATTGTTTCGCTTCTTCTTTTTCACGCTCTTTATCTACTTTCCTCTTTCTTTTATTACCAGTAGTCATTGTATCTGAGTCACTAGGAACCGTTTTGTGAGCGCCATTTTTCATCTTCGTATCATCATCGTAGCAATCCTCATCGTCTATAATTGCTGTTGAATTTTGAGATACACTATTACTGCGGAGTTTCTTGATAAAAGCTTCTTTATCCTTTTTGATCTCT
This sequence comes from Saccharomycopsis oosterbeekiorum, assembly GCA_031125405.1. Classification (NCBI taxonomy): domain Eukaryota; kingdom Fungi; phylum Ascomycota; class Saccharomycetes; order Ascoideales; family Saccharomycopsidaceae; genus Saccharomycopsis; species Saccharomycopsis oosterbeekiorum. The sequence goes on from JASTUI010000015.1 coordinate 3,558, forward strand.
AAACAATCATTGATATGTTTCTCTAAATATATGTTGGAGATTGGTCGTCCACAATGATTACATATTCTGTAGTTTAACGGCACTGCTAGCGGATTTTTGTTAAACAATACCAAATCATCAACTATACTTGTGGTCCTATTTACACTGGCTTGCTGTTGCGCTAGAGTATCAACATAGTTACCGACCTCTCTCCAGTTTGAAGGCTTATTGCTATTTCCAACAGAAGCACTCTTTTCATTCTCTTTACCCGACTTTAATTTGAGAGATGCAAACTTTAAGTCTGAGCCTTCTACTTTCGTTATAATGTCTTTGGGGATTTTGATCTTTATATTGTTTGCACTCTTGGATGAACCATTACTGGAAGAAGGTAATCTTTTTCCAATCATTTTTTTCGTAGTTATGTTTTTATTAATTTCTATAGGTAACGTTGTGATGATGATTATTAAATAATTAGAGGAAAAAAGAAAAAATAGATTATTCCCTCGGAGTAAACGGTATAATGTAAAACAAAAATGCTAATAACAACCAAATCTAGCAGAATGCAGAACCAAAATTCAATACGGACAAATTTATATGAATATGATCACAACAATAACGGGAAGTGTTGCAAACAATTAAACTGTCAACAAAATTGTTTTTTTTTTTTTTTGCCGGATAAACTAAACTGAACTAACTATAATGCTGTTGCCAGTTCTCTTTTCCTTTATTTCAGCTAATATTTTTTAGGATATTAGTAGCTTGTTATTGTCGTAAAAATGGATGACTGAATATGGTTGAATCAACAACCAAATATATATATATTAAGACTTACTCATTTGTTTATTCAATTGCACAAGACGGGGAATTTCTTTTTTTTTTTCACTTTTCCTCCGAATTTGCTAATGTATGCCCAAAAATGCACAATTATGCAAGAATCACACAAATTGCTTTTTAGCAATTTTTCGACATGAATTTTCCAAAAAAAAAAAAAACAAACAGAGAATTAAATTATTGCTAAACGTTATGTTTTCCAATATTCACATAAGTCGCATTGCATATGTAAGAGGAGCAAAGAAAGAGAGATTATACAGCAAAGGTAAGGTATTCACTTCCGTGTCCAAGTGAGTGAGATTTTCTTACTGCAAATTGTCAACAAACCTGCGAAGTATCCTTTTTCTATTCGATCTTGTAAGCAGGCCTGAGTAGATAGTTTAAAGCAAACATTTTTGGTTAATAAGTAGTAGCGCAATGGTATTTATCATTTTTACTATTCATTATCGTAACATACATTAACAATTATCTTAGTGCCTCAGTAAGGAATTATATAGGCGTAATTGTCCTCCCTGTTCCATGCGTTATTATACAAATATGGGTATGGCCTAGAGCAAGCCTCAATGAGTTGCCGCATTAAAAAAAAAAGTGTATCTTATCCATGATTTCAAAAAAAGAAGGGCAATGCGCTATAAAACATGTCAACCATAAGGTTACTGAAACTCAAATATCCACTTTCGCACTTGTATCCCAATGAAAACCAAATTCTAAACAATATGTGTGCTGTAATCATATATTTATACTACCAATTTGAAAACTTCTGGCAAATTTTGGCTATTTTTACACTTTTTTAGTTATTTTCATCAAAATCGCACATTCTGAATAGAAAGATAGAAAGACTTTCTCTTTTTCTCTTTATTTGTTCTTTTGTTCTTTTTTCATGCCAGGTTCTTTATCAAGCAAAAAAGGTATTAAGTTTGAGGCAGATCTCTCTTGTATAATATTGTGGGCCTTATTACGCCCCTGCAGCTGAGTTTAATAATAGTTTATTTACAGAACCACGTGATATGCACGTGTTTAATTATAATTATTTTTCAGAATTGTTCCCTACATAATTTTTTTCTTTTTACATTGAAATGCTGACTCATTTCTTTTTTTTGGAAATTACATTGAACATTTTATCTTCCCACTGATGAAGTAACATTATATTCAAATTATGTAGATGAGGTTGGCAGATATTAGGGTGTAGAAGCAAAGAAATCAAGATAAAATAAATTAAAAAAAAAGGCCATCAAAAGCAAAGAGAGATTAAAGAATGTCAAAACAACGCATTATTAAAAAAAAAAAAAAAACCCCGTCCTCATCAGTAACATCAAGCAAGTGACATAAGAGTCAGCGACAATTATGCAGTAGGAAATTCAAACAAAACTTGCTTAAACGGCAGCGGCAGCAGGAACGACTGGAACGTCAGAAACTGGTGCAGGACCAACAGTTTCATGAGCATGAGCAGGAGCAGGAGCAGCCACAGGAGCACCCACAGGTTCAGCAACGGTATTGTGCTCTTGCTTGTACTCAAGATCTTCAGACTTGGAACCAGTTGGCTTAGGTGGGAAGATGTACCAGGCAGCAGTGGTACTTGGAAGAGTGGAAAAGTAGAAAAGCCAGTAGAAATCAACAATGATGACAATGAAGGCCCCGGCAAGAACACCTCTGACATCAGCAGCAGTGATGAACACGTAACTACTCAAGATAGAAGTAAACAAGAAGATGGAGTAGAGAGTAAGAAGTGAGAACAAAGTGTTGCTAAAGACGGTAGAAATAGATGGGTAGAAAGCAATGAGAAAAACGAGGAACAATTGGAAAGCAAAAGCCCACCAGCTGAAGCTAAATACCCTCGAACCGGAAACGTCAACATTAAAGAAACCTTGGTTGGAAAGGTTATGTTGAGCAACGGCCAAGGAGATCCAGAAGATGAACCAGCCAATCAAACTAGCAGCGATACTAGAGTACAAGAAGAGGTAGCCAGTAGTGGCTGCGGTGGTGCTAGCGTTGGTGTTGTTGGAAGAGGCCTTAGAGAAACGCATTTCTTGTTGTGTGAGCGTGAGTGTTAGTGTTTGCGAGATAAATAGACGGTTATTATCGATGCAATTGGTAGAAAAAGTTGCGAGAAGGAAGAAATAAAGGAAGAAAGAAAGAAAGAAAAACAGCAGTTGTGAAGCAAAGTAAGTGATATTGGTCGCTATTTATAGGCAGTCAGTAATTTGCCACCGCCAGTACAATGGCAAGACATAAGAAGTTGTGGCAAAATAGATAGCTTTTGTGTGTGTTTGTTTGTTTGGGCCCCACGGTTCTGCAAATAATGGCTGTCAATCTGTGTTCTGTGTATTTCGGCGAACCATTCTTGTGGTTTTTTGATTGCTCATCCTCATTTTTATGCCAGTATCCTGGAGAAACGAGAACAAACAAAGAAAAAACAGACAATCGAATCGAACAACAAACGTGCTGCACGCACCTAGCACAACCGCATACGCCTGCATCCCTGCATGCTTTTGCGGTTGTTATGGGTGGTGTGTAGGGATCCATTTCTGTGGATGCAAGCAAAACAGCGTTTGGCGGCGTGCTCCAAGAACAGGTGAAGCAAGCAAGGGAAACATGAGGTGAAAGAGTTTCCTTTAATGGTCGAGGAAGAGAATAGGCAAATAAATAAAAAAAAAAGAGGCTCTTACTCCTGCCGGAAATGCCGCGACGGCAGGACAGAGCAAAACACAGATTCAAAGAAGTACACAGCAGTTTGCCCAGAACCACGTCGGCTTTCGGACAAAAGAAAAGCAGTATAGCAACAATCGCTAACCATTATGGAGGAGAAGAGCCGATAGCATGAGTAATGGATGGAAAAGTAGAGCCGAAGACGGAAAAGCTGAATTGAAAGATAGTAATAATAGTGAGTTACTGAACTAATATATAGCCGCAGTAGCCAATGTGCTTTCTGTTTTGTTTGGCATCCCGACATTCATAATATTGTGTCTTTTCTGTATTAGAGTACAAATCTCCCACCAGTCTTTGCAGATCGCGCGGCGTACATGCCTATGCTGTGTGTTTTCGTCTTTACTGAAGCGGCTTGGCTCTACTGACCGTTTGTGCTTACTGTTGGCGGTTTCTCGCGGCCTAGAGAGTGTGTGTATTGCTTGTAAACGGAAGATGGCGAATAGAAACCGCAGAACTGAAAAAGTATAGAAAAAGACTAAAAGATGAAAACGTGCAGTACGTAGAAGAAGTGAAACAAGTAATGATAGAAGAAATGAAATAAGCAAACGGCGCGTGTCCCAAAGAACTAGCTGTGAGGGCGCGGCGAAACGAATGTCTCGGTTTAGAACATGAAGAACAATCCAGCAAGGAAAACCATTACAACGCTTCCAGTTTCGTATTTACCGGCAATATTGGCGCTGGAAGTTGGCAGTGCACGCGTTCCCGTCATGGATGCATCGCTACTGCCGGAGGCGGTGCCGGTAATGACGGTGGAACCAGCGCTGCTGCTGCTGTTGCTGCAGTTCCACATGGTGGCCGTGACGTGGGAGAATGTGCTGGAATTTGTGGTGCTGTTGCTGATGTTTGCAGCAGCCATTATCTTTCTTGGAAGCGCCACAGTGACTGTGGTGGTGGCTGTTCTATAAGTGGTGCTCTTGACCGTGTTATGACTGGTGATTCCACTTTCTGGCGCAGCAGCAGCAGCAGCGCCTGGAACAGCACCAGTACCAGCACTAGCTAGGTTGCTGTTGAAAAGAAGCATCGTCAATGCGAGCAAGTTAAGTAAATCGGAAATTCGAATACTTGTAAGAACCATTGTGTGGACAATTGTAATAGTGCTGTTGTTTTTTGCTATGTTATGTATGGAGAATCGAATTTGGCTGATATCTTGATAAGCAGAACACTTGACAATAATACAGGAAATATTTTGTGGCGGATATCGATCCAGCTTTATATATTACTGCAAATTCATGGATATCGAAAGAGACTAAGAATCTTAACAAGCTGCACCCTGTATATGTTCTTTTTTTTTGAAAATTTTTATCCGCCTATTTAACTATCCCTATTTAATTATCAAGTAGTATCTCTATCCATTTTATCCTTACTCCGTCCACTAAACGTGTGGAAGGTACTTTCGCAGTTAATCCACAGATAGATATTGCATATATATTTCAAAATCAGTGTACAAATTTCGATGGTGTTTTTTCGTTGAAGCCGTATGGACGACTTCTTTCTTCATGTTGAAAAAAAAAAATCAACATGCATGCATGGTTTGCTGTCCCTCTGTAAGATTGAACGGCCCACACTTCTCTTCTAGTCTATCGGTGGGACAATAATGAGTAAATTCGTAATTTAAAGTCATATCCGGATACATATTCTATTTCTGTGATGCGATTGAAAAAAGATAAAGGTTTTAAGATTGTTTGATAAATATTATTTGATGCCCTTTTATAAATTTGTGTGTTGAAATATATCTTGATATCTTTTTCTTGTGAAGTTACTTGATTAGCCTGCTCATCTTCAATGTTGAGCAGGCAAATTGTTCAAAAATATTACCACTTCTATTGGTTGAGTGGTATTCGTATCAAACAATTATTCTACGAAAGTCATTTTTTTAAAAAAAAAAAAAAAACATGAATATGCTAACGTATTTATTATTTTAATTTGCTTTTCTATATATGCTGCATCATTTACTGCAATGAAGACAAATCAGGACCAACTAGCTTAATATAAACATCGGTACCATATCCCCAATAACTCTCTACATGCAATTTTCCGCCAAAAAGCTCCAAATATGTCTTACTCAATCCTAAACCATACCCCATTCCAGCAACGGATCTATTGCTGTCATCCTCATACACATCGTCACCTCCTTGTACGGTAGTAAAACTGAAATCGTAGATCTGGTCCTTGATGTCCGGGTGGATCCCTTTACCTTTGTCTCTAATACGGATCTCTAAGACAGGGGTATGGCTCTGATAAATTTGATCACTTCTTGCTGAATTGGATGCATTTCTCTGGTAGAATTTGTTCACTATCACTTCGATACTCGATTCGTATGGGACGTCGTTCTCGATATGTGCACGGAAACTGTTTTTCAAAAGCTCCGTGATAGTGTATTCTAAGTTCTCATAAACGTAAGGAAAATGGATTGGGTTCTTTGTATCAACAAGCAAAGAATGATTATAATTTGTATCTTGTGACGAATAATAATTGTTGGTGATCACCTCTACTTGGCAATTTCTCATGTATTTCAAGTTACACAATTCATTAACAAAATCAGCCCTTTCTTTTATCAATTTATTGATGTTCAAATTCAAATCAACCACTCCGATATGCGTGGGACTTGGCGGCTTCACTAGTAATATGAAATGTTGTGCTGTCAATTTCATAATGATTCTTTCTCTTAAATGAATGTCTAAAAACTTGAAAGCTAGATCTTTAGGGTAGAATTTTCCAATAATTTCCGTAAATCCTCTAGATAACGTAGGAATGGCATCAGCGTGCTTATCCAAGAAATCTTCCAACACAGGAACGAATTTCATGCAGTCCTGAATCGTATTAATCGGAGGAAATGACAAAATTTCTTTCATGGATTGTAAATACAATGAATAGGATAAAGAGATATGAGGATTTAGCACAACCATATAAGGTAATGACCGAATATGTATCAATCTTCTAGCATTCAAGATTAAAATGTTTCTCAAAGTATCGTTGGCCGAGCTGATGAGTTCCTCCTCGGAGAATTTGTTATCTTTGGTACATTTCCCAAACTTGATCAACCCATTAAGTGTCATGTCTATATACGGTTTTTCAGCATGTTTTTGAAGAATTTTCACCAAGGAAGATCGGATGTGATATTCTTTATCAAAGCTTATTGATTGAGATGTGGTTTTCAATTGTTCTCGGGTAAACACGTCCTTGGTATTAATGCATCTTTTAGAAAGACGCATCGAGTTACATGTCAACGAACAAGGTAGTGATGTCCTCTTTGCTATTATTTGTTTCAACATTTATTTATTATTGTACTTTGTGTGGAGTTTATATGTTTTTTTTTTTAAAATTTGAGTTATATATAGGTGTTTATCATGAGATTTTTGATATGAGTAATCCATAAGGTTACTAACTCCCCCATATTTTTTAGTTTCTCTATTTCCGTTTTTCTTTTTGTGGGTATTTTTTTTTTCTCCTTACAGGGATATGCTTTTTTTTTTAAGAAAAGTTTGTGTCAAATAATCTTGGTTAATTCTAATATGGTAATAATAACAGCAACAACAACAACAATAATAATTGCTAAAATAAAGCTATACAAAACTACAAAACTTCTTGTTCGGAGATAAACCAGACTTTGTCCTTACGGAATGTAGACTTAAATATAGAAAATATGAGCAACTAAATAATTCTATGCACGTGATTTGCAGGTGACCCATCTCTTTTTGTTAATTTTCTGGAATATTCATAAAATGATCATACAACTTACCGTAATTCCGTATATTTGAGCAAAAATAATATAAAAAACTAAGTTTAAGTTACAAAAAGTATGCTGAATAACTAAACCAAAAATAAAGGGTCAATTTATTTAGTTACGTAATATAAATCAAGTAGAATGAATAGAAAAAGTAGAGAGAAAAAAAACCAAAAGAGAAAAGAAAAAATAATAATAGTAGAAACGTGTATTTAAACGATACCTGCTCATTTAAAAGAAATAGAATTGAAAAGAATAAGAGAATGAATAAGAAAACGAACTGAATGCTCACGAAGAGTCAAGACATTTCTATTTTTTTTTTTTTTTTTTTTTTGAGAATCTATCAAACATATGGTTGAATATTAGTTTCATTAGTGTAGATAGCTTGTGCCACACCTAATTTTTCAGCTTCCAAATCATACAATACATACGCAGATCTCAAAAATGAATCACCCAAGATAAACATATTAGTACCACTGTTGACAATTCCTATCAAACAATCATCGTTTGTAAAAATTGGAGAGTCTCTACTCAAATTATAAAGAATGTTTTCATAAGGAACAGTAACCTCGGTGTTGCCAAATTTGAACTTGAGGGGATCATTGTTTTTATTACTGCAACTTGTAACATAACCACCAGCGGCTCTGTTATATCTGCCGTATTTTCTACCGATAGCATTGGTAACTTGATAAGGAGCATAAATCATGGTGGTGCCCGAATCCAACAATGCAGGACCTCCTCCTGATTGCTCGGTCAATGTGCTGTTACCTGAAACAATACTGTCGAGCTGTATGTAGAAACCTGTAGCTTCAGTAGCTTCGTGTCCGTTGGCATCGACTTTGATCAAGTCATGCATCTCCAATAAATCTCCTTCGAATTTTGCCTCGTCATAGGATCCGAACAAGATGGATCCACTTTTACTGCTGGCAGAATTCAAGTATAAAGAATAAGCAGCCTTTTCAATCAATCCGCTGCCCTTCAACTTGTATGGAAAGTTATCGTATGTGAAAGGCTGTGGCAACCAAGTACTAGACTCACCGCTCTTTAAACCGACACCTAAAACACCTTGACCTGCATTTTGGGTAACACCGTATCCAAATTGCATATCCTTGAGCACTATTCCTCCGATATTAATGTCATCTTTCACCCAATTTCCCGATGCACTGGTACCATCCCCATACCCGATTCTGAATGTCTGGTTGAGGGTCTCCAAACTGCTACTGTTCGAAGACATAAAAGTACTGTAGTCTGCATTTTTCACAGGAGAAGGCACCCATAAATCGGAGGATCCTGTGTCTAATTGAACTCTAATGTCTTGTGCTGGGGAACCAATGCCTATGGTGGTCACATATAAACTGTACTCGTTTTCAATTTTCATGATGACCTCACTAGCCTGGTTCGTAACAAATCTGTGAAACCTGGCTCCTTGGATTACCTGCTTGTCATTTTTTTCAATTTGGAAGTCAAGCTTTAATGGATGGAAGGTACCATTTTGGTGAACTTGGAAACTTGGTGCAGTGACGTTTTGAGAGGTTGCTCCAATATGATAAGAGATAGGCAAAGAGTGCACTGAAGAACACAAGGATAAAAGAACCCAGAGAAGTAAACCTTTAGGTAAGAGCATTGTGTTTTCGACTTGTTTTTTTTTGTTAGCAGAATATTCTGTTTCGTTTCCTTGTATATGTTGTCAAGCTAAAATATATCAGGTAATATAAATGCCAGAGAGTAAATAAATAAATCAACTAGGTGTTGCTAATTTATTTATTACTTTTTATATATTTCTCTTATTAGATTCTTTTTAGAAAAACATGAAACAACAAAAACGACAGAGCCCAAATGCTTGTGGGAAATTGTACCTGTATTTATATATATACATATGTATGTATCACTGTCAGGATCCTATGTATGCATTTATTTTTAGTTTACCCTTTTATGGCCCAAAACGCACCCACCAAGTGAGTCACAATATCCATGGCTGTGTTGGGTTTATTTTGTAAATGAAAACAGCATTCTGATAAAAATCTCCAGCGGACTCGTAAGCAAAGGTGAAAATGTAGTAAAATCCTAAGATATGACCAGTACATGACAAGAAATTAACAAAGAAAATACTCTTCCTGTAAGATTATAACAATGGATTTTCTATTTCCACATGTTGAAAATCCAAACGGCGAATTCCATTTTTTTTGTATGCGGCAACTCACAAATTTGTGTGTGCTTTTTTTTTAGTGTAGCTACAGCAGGAAGAATTGCATGAATACTGAGCGAAAAAAGAAGGAAAATAATAGAACTATTTTTTTTAAGCTTTTTGCCCGGTGTTATTCTATCTATACTGAATTGGAATATTGTGGACTGCATTTTTTTAACGGAATTAACTCTCCAGTATATGCCAACATTCCGTGGAATTATAATTAACCTTATCTTTGTTTATCAGTTTGCTTGACTTGTTGTTGTATATAGAGGTCCTGAGATAATTTTACAATGGATCCAAATGCTGAAAAAGCCTCTCGACTTGGACTGTTGTTGTCGAACATCAAACAAGAAACAAAGGTTTTTGCCAATGTTGCATACGTCAGGGGCTCGGAATTTGTGTCTGATACAAAAACCAAGCTTGTCGAGAATGGGTATCTCAGCACTGATTATTACTCCAATGGCTCGCCACCATCTTCTTCACCTGGCGTGGTGAATATGGATAGACAGGAATTCACTGAGGACAAGGATAATTCAAACACGCTCGACACCATCTCAGTGCCAGAAAACTCGGATATCATATTGTATCCTTCATACACGGTTTATAAAGAGTCGTTTTATTATGTCGAAATCAGGGGCTGGGTGACTTGCCCGGGATTGATGAACAGAAAGAACAAAATAGTTTTCTCCTTAGCAAGACAGCTTATCAAGCCAGGTTCAAGAAACGAAAATATTTTGGAGAATGTGGTGTTACAGACTACCGGCCACACTGTTGATAATGGTGACACTGATAGCAACAGTTTCCGTTCTCCTCAACGGGCCCAAACCGTGTCCACGTTCAATGATGATCAGTTTTCCATAAGATCAAAAAACAGCGATTACTCCACGAATAACGTAAATGGATTAGAAATAATAGATAATGGGACAGAACCAACAACAGATGAAGATACCCTTAAACAAAGAATGGCCTTTTTTTTTGCAAGATCGTTACCGAGCGCTCCGATCACCATAAAGATTTGCCAAAGTCGCAACAGTATTGATGAACCAATAGTTCACGAATTAGTTACCAGTGAAGTAATATCTGATTTGAATGGGAAGTTTGAAACTTTGATTCGCGTTCCTTATAAGCCTTCGGATGTTGAAGTTAGTATTGTGACCACTGATACAAGGACAACAATATCCAGGTTCCAAGATGTGATCCTTTCATCAGATAGTGAAGTAAGTGTTATAAGTGATATAGATGATACAATTAAAAACACACAAATTTTGGCCGATAAAAGAACTTTGTTCAACAATGTCTTCATAAAGGATATTAAGGAATCTTGCATTCCTGCTGTGCCCGAATTATATCAATTTTTACAGGTGAAATATAATGCCAATTTTCATTATGTATCCAACAGTCCATGGCAATTATATTCTACAATCATAAGGTTTCTAAATACGTTTAGTTTTCCGATAGGTTCCATTCATATGAAACAATATACAGGGAATATAATGTCGTCTTTGATGGAACCTGCTGCTGAACGAAAAAAGACCACTCTTTATAAGTTGTTTGAAGAGTTTTCGAATAAAAAATTTATTTTGATTGGAGATAGCGGAGAAAAAGATTTGGAAGCATATCTAGATGTTTGCTTGAAGTTTCCCAATCAAGTTTTGAAAATTTTTATCAGAGTAGTTGCTACTTCTTTGAGTGATTATGATGACTTTACTATTTTGAAAAAATTGAGAAAAATTATACAATTGAGAAAAGAAAGGATCAAAGTTAAAAAGGAATATTTGAAGTTTTCGAATAATATGGAAACAGCGATAGATCATACAAATTATAAAAGGAAACCTCCTGCACCTCCAGAACCAAGGAAGCTGGAAAGAGTTATATTTTCGCAGCAACTACGATCAACCAATCTGACTACTCCAGACTTACTTGATTTAGGAGAAGATCATACACCAAGTTTTTCACAATACAATACAAAGATAAAACCCAAAGCAGTAACAGCTTCTAAAGAAGCAACGGCAGCTGCACTCATAGCTATGAATAATTATTCCAGAAAACCGCCACTTCCCGAGAGACCACTGCTTCCAAGCAGACCTCAATCAAGGGCGTCCAACAAACCAAACACAATATTATCAGACAGGCCGCCACTTCCTGAAAGATCAAACAGTAGCGCCAGTTTTGCATCTTTTGGAGGCGTAAATACGGGTGCTATTTCTGGAAATACGCAACCTCTGATTCCAAAAAAACCTAATAATATACGCGCCAAGCCTGTCAAAAGAAGAGAGGTCTTTGATACTTCCACACCTTCACCTTCACCATCGCCCCCTTTTTCATCTCCTTCATCTATGAACAGCATGAGGCTTAATCCTGAAAAAGTACCGTTTTCTAAAATAAGGGAGGAGCCTGATATGTGGAGGGCCAGGGAAGACTTGGCAGAACAAAGATTGAATGATTCCTCATATAATGGATTAAGTAATAGTAACAAGACGGTTGATGAGCCAGTAGATAGAAAAGGAGAATTATGGATTCAAAAGATTAAAGAAATGTTTTCAGTTCTTCCTGATGACGTCGATTTCATGTTATGGCAGGACCCTAAAGAAATCATGGATGCTTGCAAATAATTCTTAATTTTTACAGAAAACAATATAGAATATTATAATTACTTTTTTAATCATATTGTAGTATATTAATAATATATAACTGAAAAGCACGTTCAAGTACTTATTATGTCTACTCTAGCTCTTCTCCAAATATCATGTAAATATAAGTCATTATCTACAGGTGTCACATTTGCATCATCACCTTCAGCCCTGGAATGGTCAATAGTAAGTACCGCATAAGTACCAGCCTTCTTAGGTTTCATGAAACTTCCTGGATTGACAAATACGACATTTTTAACAACTCTAGCAAAATACTTCATTTGTGATGGGATTATCATAATATCAGGAAGAGCATCCGTAATCTCAGTTAATCCCAAGTATGGAATATTCAAATCTGCACCACTCACTTGTTGAATTTCAAACGGACTCACATTCTTATCTTGTTTCATGATATCTTCCTCTCTTTCCAGAATTTTATAATCAATAGAATCTGGAGGGGGGCTAATCAATTTAACCTTTTGATGCTTAATTGAACCTGGCAATAATGGATAATAACGTCTCTGTTGAAGAATATAATTAGAGATTCGATCAATTCTGTTAATTTTTGAATCGGAGCCGACAGCGAAATCTTTCAAATCACGAAAAATATCATTGTTTGAGGTACCAAATAAGACTTCATTTAATTCAAAAGAGGCTGGGTTTGGGAAACATTTGAAATTTTTACTCAAACCCCAAGCCTTTCTTTCAATAGAATCTTGCGGGTATGATGGATGTTTCGACACAACATCTTTAGTAGATGGTAAAATAATGACTTGTGTTTGTGGATTGATTTGTTTGAGTATTGGGGTCACTAAAAACTTGAAAATTTCATCTAAGGTTTTCGGCTTATTCATAGAAGTAGATGGTATAATTTGTTCTATTAATTCGCCTATTGAACCATCAACGATAGCCGGATGTGTGTAATCCAAAAAAGGTCCGAACATTATAAGATAGTGTGGCTTAGTTTCTTCATTTAATTTTGCAATGAAATCACGTAAAGGTGTGAAATCAATGCTGTCATTTGTAATGTATGGACCAGCAGTGACAACCACTTTCAATTTGGTGTTTTCCACAGTTGAGTTATATTGTTGTAGTTCTGCTGATGTGCTAGTTGGGGAACCAAGTAGTGGAATTTCTAAAATTTCAGTAACAGTAAAATTTTTACCATTGACATTCCGGCCTTTAAAAGCAACAATTTGACCTGGAAAAAAGGAATAGTTTTCAAGCTGAGATAAATTAAGTCTAATACGTTGGCCAAAACCGGATTCTCTCGAAGGTTCTAAACAAATAGATTCTCTGTTTAAAGAATCTTCTATAGTAGTCACAGGCGAATCAGGGGTAATTCTACCAACTACTATGATATTATCTTGGGATACAATATTAGGGTTTCCTATTATGTAATCTGGATTACTTTCTGTTAAATAATTAGCCATGCAGTCAATTTGATCATCCAACGCATCAGCAGCTTCTAATAATTTTTGTCTCATGATTCTGAATTTATATTTGCTTGGATCAAAATTAGAAGCTAGACACACGGTATTTTTAGAATCGGGATCAACTAGGCCACTTATTTTATTATCGATTTCATCATTCAAAGTAGAAAAGACTTGACCGGATTCTGGTAATGAGCCAATGAGTGCACTATCGTCGCCTACGGTAGTGGTATCTTCAATTCTGCTGTTGTCATACGAAATGTCAGGATCAGAAGAAATAGCCTTTGTAGGAGAAGAGGAAAGCATAGACGAGCTTCTAGGAGCCTTCAATATTCTGTCAGAGCTAGGAGCGACCAACTTTCTTTTAGATGTAGGCGAAGAAGAAGAAGGGGAAAACATGTTAAACATTGGACCAGACGAAAGAACTCTTGCAGTCGTGGTTTTCTTCGTGGAAGACAACAAGACATTGTGCTTACTTTTTTTTTCTAAATTCTTCATGATATATTCTTGCAAATCCGATAGAGTCTCGATGGATAGTTTAGTCTCCTCATCATCTCTGGATGCTCTATTTCTGGAATAAGCAAAAGTTTCCCAGTTGATATATAGTTCTTCGGCATCAAACTCGAATAATTTCATAACATCTAAACATGCCTTCAAGATATCAGGATTGTTTGCGCTTTTACCGAATCTGACCAAGATTTCTCTTTCATTAACAGAAACCATTTTTGTTTTGTCTTGTCTTTTTTTTTACCTTATTTTTCTATTGAACGAAATTAATGCTTATTGATCTCGACAAACAAGTGTGAAATAGTTATTTTTTTAGTATTATGTTTCATTCCTCGCTTTTAGTGTTTTTTTTTCCTCTTTTCTTTTTACAAAGAACATCACAACAGAAACGATTTTTTTTTATCTACACAGAACAACAACAGATGAATCGGGTAATTTAAAAAGCTGAAAAATAAAAATAAAAAAAAGACGCGTCGCGTTTTCCAACACGTTAGAAGCCCCTTGAATGTGCGTTTAGTAATGTGATTTTTTTTAATTTTTTTTTTTATTCCTGTCGCAAAACGGGTTTTACAAACAAACGAAAATTTTTTTTCTTATAAGGCATAAAAAAAGAAAAATATTGGTTTTCTACATAAACCTTTAATATGTGAATTTTCTTTATGGACTCTATCAGCCCTACATATGAAAACAATAGCAGACATTGTATATACGAATCAACAAAGTATAGTCTCTTTTACTGATTTTAACGAGTTTTTAACACATAGCAAAGGTCATGTTTGGTAGAACCACTGCTTCCTCCGGATTAGGAGGATTTGGGTTTAGCAACAACAATAACAACAACTCGTCCCCTTTTGGGCCAAACAACAGCAATCCAACGGGTGGCGGGTTGTTTGGAGGCAGCAGCAACAGCAACAGCAACAATGCAGGAAACACCTTTGGCACTGGATTTGGAGGCAATGCCGCTAGTAAGCCTGCCTTTGGATCGGCCAATGCTGCGGGTGCTGCTGGCGGATTCGGTAGTAGTTTTGGTAACACTAGCAATTCGGGCGGGTTATTTGCAAATTCGAACAATTCGTCCTCGCCATTTGGTGCAAACAACAGCAGTCCAGCTGCCGGTGGCTTGTTTGGTGCCAACAACAGCACCACCAACACCAATAATGCTGCTGGTGGCAGTTTTGGATTTGGCGGAGGCTCCAATGCGAATTTTGGTTCCTTCAACAACAATGCCAACAACAACACAACTAATCAAGGTACGTCATTAAAACCCTACCAAGAGACTGTTGAAAAGGATAACACGGGTGCATACAATTATTATTGTAATATTGTTGCCATGCCCGAATATAGAAATTTCAGTCCTGATGAGTTAAGATTGCAAGATTACACGAGTAACAGGAAGGTCGGAAATGGAGCAGCAGCAACCACTGGTTTTGGATCAGGTGCTGCAGGAACTTTTGGTGCTGCCAATTCTTCTTTTGGCTCAAACAGTAATACCGGTTTTGGCTCCAATGCGAACACTGCTTTCGGCTCCAACAATGCTACTACAGGTGGCGGAATGTTTGGTCAGAACAAAGCTGGGGGTTTAATCGGATCAAACACTACTAGTAGCAATACGCCATTTGGGTCATACAATAATAACAGTGCTGGAGGTGGATTATTTGGTAACAATACGAATAGTACCAGCTCTCCATTTGGATCCAATCCTAACAATCCAGCAGGTCCAACGAGTGGTGGATTATTCGGAAACAATAGCAATAATGCCAGCTCCCCATTTGGATCCACCAACAACAACCCAACAGGCTCCACAGGCGGTGGATTATTTGGGAACAATAACAATAATACCAACTCCCCATTTGGATCCACCAACAACAATGCACCTAGTGGAGGATTATTTGGAAATAGTACCAACACTAATACTTCTGGTGGAGGATTATTTGGAAATACTAATAGCAATACAACAGGTGGAGGCTTATTTGGAAACAATAACAACACCAGTACTTCTGGTGGAGGATTATTTGGTAGCAACACCAACAATGCTAATAGTTCGGGTGGATTATTTGGCAATAATAATAATACTAACAATAACACAAGCGGTGGATTATTTGGAAATAACACCAATAATAATACAGCCGGAGGCGGATTGTTTGGTAATAACAACGCTGCCAACACTTCTGGAGGTGGATTATTTGGTAACAATAATAACAACAATGCAGCAAACACTTCTGGCGGTGGACTATTTGGCAACAATAACAACAGCAACACTAGAGGGGGATTATTTGCTAACAACAATGCTGCAAACACTTCCGGCGGAGGATTGTTCGGTAACAACAACAGTAATAACAATACTGCCAACACTTCTGCTGGAGGACTATTTGGTAACAAACCTACAGTTTCAACTGGCGGAGGATTATTTGGAAATAATAACAACACTAATACTTCCGGTGGGGGATTATTTGGTAATAAGCCTGCTACTGCTTCGGCTAGCGGAGGATTATTTGGTAACAACAATAATACCACCACTGGTGGAGGGTTGTTTGGAAATAACAACAATGCAACAGCTAGCGCAAGTGGCGGTGGATTATTTGGAAATAAGCCAGCTGTAGCCACAGGTGGCGGGTTATTCGGTAATAACAATAATACAACTGCTGCTTCAGGTGGTTTATTTGGCAATAAACCAGCAGCTACAATGGGCGGTGGCTTATTTGGTAATAATAATAATAATAACAATTCAACTGGCACTACTGGAAGTGGAGCTTTTGGCAACAACACCAACAATATAGCTGGTGCCACAAGCGGTGGGTTATTTGGCAATAAACCTACTGCCCCAACTGGTGGAGGCTTGTTTGGAAATAATAGCAACACCAATACTTCTGGTGGAGGATTATTCGGTAACAAACCTACTCTTGGTGGTTTAGGTACTGGTACTAATACCAATAACAATACCTTAGGAGGTGGTGGATTGTTTGGAAACAATAACAACAACAACACTAATGGATCAAGTGTAGGATTATTTGGTAACAACAATAATTCACTTATGGGCAATAACAACAATCAGAACGCTAATAACAATAGTATTTTAGGCAATGGTAATCCATACACTAACAATCCACTTTTTTCAAATAATTCATTTAGTAGCAACGCTAATCCTCAGCAACAACCTTCCTTAAATCCGGTAGCTACTCTAATAGGAGATGAGAAGCCAAAGAAAAAAGCTTCATTAACAACAGCGTATAGGGTTAAACCAGTTAGAGTTTTGTTTGATATGGAAAACGTGTTACTGAACAATGTGTCTCGTAGCAACTCAACTTCCAAATCCAATAAATCCAATACCTTAGCTATCACTGATGGTGAAATTAGCGCCAACAATAGTTTCAGTGATTCTACACCACTGACCACATCATCTGCAGGAACATTATTTGATAATGAAGTGAATAAAAATATTCTTGCTCAGTTTAATTCCTCTGACAATTTGAAGAAGTTAGTTATCAAAAGATTTGGTAAACATAAAAAGAACAAAGCGTCCAATGCTGAAGACGCACCACAATTACTCACATTTGGTGATAACTCTAATAATGGGTCTGCTGCTGCAGAATCCAGCGCTGTTAATGGTGATTTATCTAGTGTTTTGGAACCTCCTAAAGAATCATCATCTTTTATCGCAAATATTACTGACGATAATAAGAGTAAGGCAGAAGCAACAGCAAAGAACACTTCTAAAATTGCAAGTGTGAAAGAAGACAAAGAATTGTCGAAAGATACCAATAAGACTCATATAGGTGAATCTGGATACTGGATTTCACCGTCTTTGGACACTTTGAACAGCTTATCACCGTTAGCCAGAAGAAAAGTTGAAAAGTTTAAAGTTGGAAGAGATGGTTATGGTCAAATTGAATTCTTGGAACCTGTTGATATTACGCAACTTTCTGCATCTCTTGAAGATATATCAGAAATTGTTTTATTTGACACCTCGACCTGTGGTCTTTATCCTAAACAAGTCGACAAGGTACCTGTTGGTGAAGGATTGAACTTGCCTGCCAAGATTACATTGTTTGGATGTTTTCCAAGATTACGCGGTAGCGAGATCAGAGATGCGGAAAATGCAACTATGAAGCACCACATAAAGAGATTGCACCACGTTCCAAATACGAATTTTGTCAGTTTTGATCCAGTCACAGGCACTTGGGTTTTCACAGTTGAACACGCGGTTTAAATTTAAGCCTGATATATAGATTTTATAACAAAAAAAAAAGCAAGAAAACAAATTAAAAAAAAAAGATTATATATATCTTTGATTCAATAAACGAAGAAATCTATTCTTAGATCCTAAATCCAAAATTTCCGGTAATCTTCATTTCAAATAATACTTTTTCAGTTATATGTTGCATCTAGACAATCTCTGTTAAGTTGCTGTTTCAGTAGCGGCAACCATTTTTCAATAATTTTTGTATCTTAATTATTTACTAAGAGTTATTTTGAAATTATACTCAATTATTTTTCACTTAGCTTTTTCATGAATTGAGAAAACTAGAGTCTACATACCCATCTAATCTTAATTTCAGTCTCATTTTAAGGTCTTTCAAATATTGAGCCACGCAGTTTCCAAGTTCGAACGAGTACAACTCCTTTTATACTATATCATCTAATCACACTTAGATTTGAAATTACATCTTGAAACACTCAAAAATAAGTTTCAAATATAACCTATGAGGTTATTGCTAAGAGAGATGCTTTTTTCAATTATATTAATTACTTTCAGTATTCAATTTCATTCAAACTTTGAATATGAAGCGATAAGCAAATAATTGATATCACTTTTCTCTGGTAAAGCTTTAATTACTTCTATGTTTAATCTGCTTTTCTTATTTGCTTTTGTTATTTCCAGATAGTTTTTATTGTAAAATAATCATATCTATAATATATTATTAGAAAAGAGCTGGTGTACAGATATATTCATATCATACAAGACTTGTGATATATTAATTTCTTTAAACATTAGTATATATAAGGTGTTTTCATGTCATGGACTTCTTCATTTGAATAATTTCCTACAACTTTAGTTGTCGGTAATATTTTCTGTTCCTTCTTTGGGACTTTGGTACCACCAGTAGCTTTGCTTACATCTGTACCTGCTTTTTTTTTTGAGCCCTTAGGTCTTCCTCTCGATCTTCCTGGTACCGGTGGTTTTTGCAATCTGCAGGCAGCATCGGGCTTAATACTTCCCTTAGGTCTTCCTCTGCCTCTACCAGGGATCACAGGTTTTTCCTTTTTTGCAGTGCTTCTTGGCCTTCCTCTTCCTTTTTTAGGGGGCGGGCTAGCTAAATTTGTAACGCCCTTAGTTGTACTTTCACTATTGATTATATTGCTATTTGTGTCATTGCTTGCATCTATTACATTATGGCTGAGAACATTTGATGGAATGCTACTATCTTGCGTACTGTCTGGAAACCCACTAAAACTATAGTCATTCACATGCAGACTTGATGGATCCTCATATGGTGTATTGTTGTTCGTGGTGCCTTCTGGATATCCAGCACTGCCATTCCGTGAACGCATATTCTTAACAAAATTTCCAAACATTTTCTTTTATCTTGTGTGTTTCGACGACGATATTATATTAATATAAGCAAAGCGAAATCAAATAAGTCCCAAAAAAAAAAAATCTAAATAAGCAAAATTACCTAATCTTAAACCCAAACTGAAAAAAACAAAAAAACTGTAACAAACTATAAACAATAGATGATATAATAAATTATATTTATGCAAAATTAAACAACGGGAAACTTTAGGATCAAGAAGAATCACCAAATTTGCTCAATGATGTAAACCCACTTGACGATTAAAATTTCAATTTATGATTAAAACCTCTAACTTATCTCAATATTTAGAATCTTTTTTTTTTTTTTTTTTTTTTTTTTTTCTTTTTTTTTTGTATTTTGTATTTTGTATTTTGTATTTTGTATTTTGTATTTTGTATTTTGTATTTTGTATTTTTTATTTTTTATTTTTTATTTTTTTTATTGTTTATTTTTATTTTATTTTATTTTTCTGAGGAAAACATCCGGGTAATTAATGCTTTCAATTTTTTTTTAAAACTATCTGCAACCACAAGAAATGCTTTGACTATACTAAATGCAACAGGAATCACCACATCATCGTTGATATCTGATATTGATTTCTCTATAAAAAATCAACTGGGATAATTTGGAAAACCGTTTGATAACAACTAAACAATGTCTTTGGAACAGTATGTTACAAAATATATTACTGAAAGCGGAGATATAAAGATTGCGAGTCTTGAAAGTATAGTTGAGAAGATTTCAAACGATGAAGCAAAATTAGTGGATTTGGTAATTCAATTAGGCCAGTTCTTGACTGATAGCATAGATGACCAGGCTAGATCAGAAGCTATTGGCTGTCTTTCTAATACATTAGTTAGATGTAACAATGATCAGTTGAATAGTAAAGAAAATGACCATTTGGTAAAATTCTTCATTATGAAATTTAACGATGAAATTTTAGCATTCAAAAATATTTTGGTGGGACTTAATGCTCTTTGTTTAATGCCAAGCTTTGATTCTGTTGACAGTGCTGAAGTCATTTTGAATCACCTATGTGATGCTTATAATCCAAAGAACTTCAATGCATCTATAAGATATTTAGCTTTCCAAATTCTTCAGAATTTAAGCGCATCACCTTCAAACATGATTATCCAAAATGTCAAGTTGAACGATTTGTTCATAAAAGCTTTTTTGAATGTTGCTAATGGTGAGAAGGATCCAAGAAACTTACTAATATCTTTCAATATAAATCTGTACATTCTTAAAAATTTGCAAAACTTGAATGAGTTTAAGGAAGATTTATTTGATGTGAGCTTCTGCTATTTCCCTATTTCATTTAAACCACCTAAAAATGATCCTTACAAAATATCAGTCTTAGATCTTAAAACTTCGTTGACAAATGCATTGACCGCAAATGAGATTACAGTGAGTGACTTGTTGGGAAATTTATTTGATAAGTTAACTTCTGACTCATTATCAGTCAAGTTAGATGTTTTGCTAACGTTAAAAGCTGCAGCTGAAAAGTTCTCTAGTGAATGCATTTTTAATAACTGGTTGCAAATCTGGGACGCTTTAAAATTTGAAATTTTACATAACTCTACCTTGCATTATGAAATTATCATCATAAGACTTCATGATTTGTTGTTTAATAATTCCACAATGCCGACTAATCTAGACTCATTGTCTTTAGAAGAGAAGGAAAGAGAGCAGATCACCCAGATAATGGTAACAATACTATCTATTTTTACGATCATTTCTGAAAAAATGAGCAAAAATGAAGGCTTTTCAGATAACTTCTTGTCCAAAGTTACAGATGATTTATTTGAAAGCAAAGCCAAATTTGGTATACAGTCATACTTGATTGCATCTTCCATCGCTCAAGCAAATACGGAATCTTTCAATTTTATTATTACAAACTTCCTACCTTCTATTTTTCAATCTCAAAATGAAGTGAATATTGATGAACAAGTTGTATTAATCGATGAATTGTCATTCATTTTATATGCTTATTTCAATTTGTATGGCTCTTATAATAAACCTTTATCTTTTGATTATAATGAGAACAAGTTATCTGAATCCTTTAAGGATGATATTATTATGTTGTTAACTAAATCATTGCTTACATTATCCACTAATTTCACAAACCTACAAATCAAATCTTTGCAAAATTTAAGAATTCTCATAGAATTGAATGGCTTTCTCAATAGTAATGAAGTCACAATGATCATGAATTATTTAATTGATATTTTGTTGGACTACACAGAGAATCCAAGTGACGAAAAGATAATGATGTTTAAAAAGATTTATCCGTTTTGTATCAATGCTTTATTTGCAATATCTAGATACAACTCGGATTTGATATCTACTATTTTTATGCCTAAATTTTTAAGTGTTTTGTTTAGTCATGATTCCATTTCTAACACAGAGAAGATTCTCAAGGTTTTGAGTGATGTTGCGCTATATGATCGCATTCTTTTGGAATATTTATGTGTGAGATTAACTTCAAGATTACAGGATTCTACAAATGTTACTAATAGCATATTATTGATCAATGTTATCTACCAACTGTTATTAAAATTTATGAAAAAGGATCCGACTTTCAAAACCAATAATACGTTTGTTAAATCTTACATACCTAGTTTATTGGGTTTTTTTATGAATTTACCAAAAACAAACAATACTTTAGAAGAAGATACTTTGATAGAATTAGGATCAAGAATTATTTATTTAATAATTCTCAGATGTGATGATTTAGATATTCATCAGAAGATATTGAATGATGCAGCAACTATATTCATATTTAATTCAGAACAACCAGAAAATGCACCAAACCTTTTTATTTCTGACAAAATAAAACATGTTAATGTACTTGTCAAACACAGTAAATTGATATCTATTTTTATGAAAATAGTTGCAGCTGTTGATTATAAGGAAACAACATTTCCAATTTCTTTAACGCTGATTGTTGATGGAATCATGAAAATAGATCATCATACTTTAAGCATTTATGAAAGATTAAATTATTTACAACTTGTTGCAATCATAATTAACAAATGGAATATTGATAATTCATACCTAAGCGAAACAATTGATAGATTAGCGATAAAAATTTCAAATGATTTGAAGGAATCTGTTTGGGAATTAGAACTATTTTCGTGGATATCGAAAGGGTTATTGATTAAAAGCCATTTTTTATCTAAAAAGTGCATCCAATTTCAGTGTGAATTGTTCGATAAAGCAGCATTAATAGACGATGAAGATGGATCATTGGGATCCAAAGTTTGTAAAAGCTTTGAAATTTTAGTAGATGAAGGTATGATATTTCAACCAGATTTCTTGGAAGATAAATTGCAACAACGTAACAAGATTTCTTCGAATGCAACTTCTGTTGAAATTACAAAGAATCTTTCTAAATTGATGGCCATATCTAAGCAAAATAATAATTTGAATTATAGACTGTTGTATAAACAACAATGTTTCAATATAATTGTTCCCGATTTAATTTTGAAATTTAAAACTACGAATAATGATGTCACAATGGATTTGAAGACTGCATCTTTGAGAAAACGATATTATCTTACTACATTTAGTTTGATTTCTAAATATATGAAAGTTGATATCATTTTATTTGAGTTGAATAGAATTTTCCCATTATTGTTGGAATCGTTAAAATTACAGGATGTGAAAGTTCGTGTCGCTGGTTTAACTACATTGAACTCATTAATTATTAGTAAAACTTCAGGATTTGTGTCTAATTATCTTTCAACATTAGTTCCAGTTTTAGTCAGTGATATGAAATCAAAGAGTTATTTTGAGCGTGATTTTGAAAAGAATTCGAATTCTTTAAAGGTCGATTTAGAAGATATTAAATTTAACAATATAGAAGCTAGAATTCTATCAATCGAATGCCTCATGAAGTTGGTGAAAGTCTGTGATTCTGTTAAAATCATTCCGTTTAGAGATACGATTGTGAAAAATTTGTGTATTGCTTTGGATGACAAGAAGAGAGTAGTTCGGAAAAAAGCTTGTGATTGCAGGCAAGAATATATCGAGTTAGGCCGAATCAAGGCTTGACTGATCAATAAAATTTTAATTTATGCAAATTAAATTTTTTGTTTTATGTGATCTATGATTACGTTGTTTAGTTTATTTGCAAAATTTCATAGAAAGACACTATAATTTTTATTTTCTTATGAGACTTCTATACTGTAATACAAAAAAGGGACAAACTGAGAATGACCTCAGCTACTCTGATGTTATTTCTATAATGAATGTAATTCAAACATCTTCGAGAAGAGCGTCAAGATCTTCGTCTTCATCGTCACTGTCTAATCCATGACCACCAATATCTATATCTATAACATCTTTATCATTAGTTTTTACATCTGGCACAGTGCCAACATGTTTCTGTCCGGATGATTCAATATTATCTTCATTATTCGTTTGTGGATTTTCATATCTACTTTCCGCGTAGGAAACAGATGATTCGTTAGGTTGTTTGCCTGCAGCGTCTTTCGTACTTATATCTTTTAATTCAGAACGGTTTTCAGAAGAATCAGTAGCTTTTGTAGCTTGTTCAAAGCCAGCTGTATTATTATGAGCACTATTATCATTAATAAGATTATTAGATGTTGAGGTTGTAGTAGTCGCATCAAAATCAAAATCAAAGTTGTCAAATTCATCAAGATCTCCATCATCTATTTCAATATTTATAGCGTTTGCATCTTGGTCTTTTCTTCTAGCATTCATTTCTTCTTGTTTCATTTTCATTTCAAGCGCTTGTTTTTCTTTTTTCAACTCTATTTTCTTCTTTATTCTTTTAACTCGCTGCCCATCTTCGATTTTTAAGTTATGAACCAAAAGATCATATTCATTAGATAGCAGATCTTTGATCATCGTACCAACTTGGTAATTGATAGGAAAATTGATCTCAGAAGGTTTTTCTCTGTTGTCTAAATCGTTTTTCCCTATTGGTGTGCTATCTAATATATATGATTTGTAAGAACTGAGGTGCTTCCTTATAAGAAGATAATTCACAAATGTTTTATCATTTCTAAGTTTGTTCATACCTTTAACTATTTTATCATTCCTTCTTTCCAACATAGAAAGTCTACTATCTGCATATTGTACAATATCCAATGGTTTAGTGGGTAAGTTACTACAAATCTTTGGGAATTCGTCTTCAATAGTTTCTTGAGTCTCACTGATATCTATCACTTGTGAATTATCATTCAATATTACTTTGTTTTTTTCAACGTTAGAGTCAATACTGTTAGCTTCTTCTGTTTTTATTTCTTTCTTATCAACTTCAGACTCTCTATATTTGATTTGCTGATTTTCATCTTTATTCAGGTTTATATCATCATCTGGGGGTTCCTCTCTTATCTCATCTGAAACTTGCTCAGATCCATTAAATTGCTCATTGTCAGACAAGGGCGGTGAAATTAATGATTTTGTTTCATTGGCTCCTGTATCATCAACGGCAATATTTCTATCATCATCCTTCTTTATCTGTAATTTAAGTAAACTTTGCAACGCTTGATTACCTTCGTGTACCAATATCTGTCTCAATTTCTTTGGATTCTCCATATTTCTTTCATTAGCAGTTGAGTTCTTGTACGTATGATCAGGTGGAAACTCAGGAAGGTAATTCTGGATGTAGAATTTTCTTTTGTTTGTAGGTGGTAGCAACCTCGAACTTTCATCGTACTGACGCGTCTTTTCGAATATCACATCGTCAAGTTCTGGTGGTGAATCTATACTAGCAAGTTGTAATTCTAATGTTTGCTGTAAATTCGGAAGAACTCTTTTCCCAATGGCTGATCTTCGAATAATTTTGGATAGGTCTAATTGGTATAATAACGAAGCTGGAGTGATGTTAAACCCCTTGAGAAGAATAAGGAGATCTATGTAGCCCGGCTGAAATCTTCTTTGCTGCTCAGTAATCGATAATAAGGATGCAAAAAATTGGTTAACGAAATCCACTACCACAGATGTTAAATGAAATAAAGCACTATTCGATATCTCTATACCCAAACAATGCAAAATGGTAGCGATATACTTCTTTAATGTCTCAATCATTGTCTTTATGTGTTTTTTTATCTGTGTTTTTTGTTTCCAGATAGATGCAAAAAAACAACACTATCAGCTCCAGAAGATCCTATTAATGAATATTTAGAAAACTAGGCTATTACTATTTGGTCGATCTAAACTGTTATATACAATAACTAAAGCATTGTTTTAGTTTTTCAGTTAAAATGATTAACATCATATATTCTTTTTCGTCCTTACCAAACAAGAAAAACAAATACAGAAAAAAAAAACACTCAACAAAAACTCAAGAAATCCGTACAGAAACGAAACAAAGAATCTGTGCAAAATAATGCGGTATATCCAAATCAAGTGTACTTTTAGAAGATTTTAAAAGATATCTACAAATAATTGATTAAAAAGGGTAATTAAAAGGCAGATATGAACGTATAAACTGATAGTTATTTGCTTGATATATTGAAAAATAAAAACGTTACACGAATACAGATAAAAGATATGTTTACATCACAAAGCCAGAAGACTATTAATGAGTCAAGGCCTGCGATTGATTCAACAGATGACACCAAAGACACGGCAGTGCCGACTATGAACACCATATCATTTAACCATATAAAATCACCGGTGAATGGATCAGGGGTACATTATGCCCAGGATCAAGGCCCTAGGGATCACGAACAGCAGAGTTTAGATGGCAGCAATTACAACTATGATAATAACAACAATAACAACATTATGAATGAACATATCAATGCCGCATCAGCCTATGGTGAACCCGTAGCATCATCATCATATTTTAAACTGCCAGTATTTTCAGATAATAGTTCAAAAATATCAGAGTATGGGCTCACATCGATAAATCCAGGAAGCACAGTTAATAACGCCAATAGGCTTGATCCTATGGCTGGTGGTAATTCTGCCTTAGGAATAGTATTTGATCGTTCAAAGAATAACACTTACAGACTGGAGAATTACCATAGTAATATTGTTGAATCTGGTAATGATGATAGCAATAACAATAGCAATAACAATAGTAATAATAATAGCAATAATAATAGCAATAATAATAGCAATAATAGTTTTAAAACTAATGCCAATCAATTTTACAAAACACTGCAGCAGAATCCATCAGAGACATCTATTGGCACATCCATACAGGACAATTTCATAAATCCTAGCGGTAACAACAATGATGACACCAATTATTTGAGCAAATCGCTTTCAGCATTAACTTTTAGCCCTTTGAGCAGTTCGAGACTGTATCATCACAAATTGGGCCATACAAATACTATTATCAATGATATACCTAAGAAGAAGGAGAAAAGTAGCAGTAAAGTTTTTCAGAAAGCTTTCAAGAGATCAAGACGCGGATCGTTGAAGAAGGATTACGAGGATAAGGCAGAAACTTCAGATTTATCAGACATCGCAAGTATACAGAGTAATGGCACTACTGCCAATAATAATAGTGGCTCATTGACTCGAAGCTCTACAGCTTCGAGTCTCAAGAAAATAATATCAGTGGGCAATAACAGCGCTGCGAACAACATTGTGAACTCCTCGAAAAAGCTTTTAATGAATTTTGATTTTGTGAAGCCCAAAATTAGTAATTCATCCATTGTTTCGTCCCTATCACCTAGCGGCTCAAGAAAATCATCTAGTGAGTTGAAACGGACAAGCAGTAATGGAAGCACAGGAAGCCTTAATCTTACATCAATGAATGCTACTATTAGTAATAATGCTAATGGTAGTAGCTCCATTGGTAAAAGAGGACATCATCATCATCATCATCACCACCATTTGCTTTTGAGAAGTAGGAAGGAAGCCATTGCAAATGTTGCATCTTCATCTTCCTCAAATAGTAAGGTGTCAGACATTCCAATGTTGTATAATTTTAATTCAAGTGCAGTGCACAGTAATAACAATGAACTTATCAGAGCAGTAACACAAATCGAGAATGAAATACTAAGCGAGAGAAGAATAACTGAAGAGAAACAAAAGGACTTGATAGACAGACTTTTAAACTTATTATACTCGCATACATTGGCGATTTTTAAGGGAGAAAATCTCTCTGTTCCCTTGGAGGATTTGAGTAAGTTGATAGAAGTCTACATTTTAGTAAGATCGCTAAGGAAACGTGCCATGCAAAATAGTGTGAGTACTGGCGGTTTAAACAATACTAATTTGCTGGGATATCCTGGGGCTGGAAAAAATTCTAGCGTGAACAGTTTCAATAATAATGAAGCTTTTAACGATACATATGGCACGATTACTGCATCTTTGAATAGTAATGGATTGAATAATAGTGCTACCAACGTGAACGAATCAATAGCGGGTGATAACATTAGTACTAGCGGTGCTAGTAGTTACACTGACCATAGAAGCCGTAGTGGTAGCAGCAGCCAACACAGTAAGGGTAGTGCAGGAGGAATTGGTGGAAGCAGAACCAACAATGGAGGTAGTTCAACCGGAATAAACAATTTAGAAATTCACAATGAAGAAGAGGAAGAGGAGGACGAAAATGCATTAGCGCATGAAGTAGCGCTTAAGATTATTCGAGAGTTTCTGGAGTTTTTAAAAGTTGGTGTTTCGTTAATGGAGAATCAATCCAACATTCATAAGATTACACAATTTGAGAATTCCAAATTTAACAAGTTTGATAGGCTTGCGAGTCAACACAAGAAAAATGATGCAGACGATAATGGAAGTGATTATGGTGATGATGAGATCAATGAATACGATAAAGATTTGGAAATGCAAGAGATTGAAATGAATGGAGTTGCATCTCTTTGGGATTTTTATTTGAGAAATGTGATTTCTTATTTGGAGATGATTTTTATTCCTGTTCAGATGTACTTTAATGAGATTGAGATGAAACTAGGTATGACAAGTAGCGGTGGAGCTACAACAACGGCCGGTACTGGCGCTACAGCTACCGGAAGTACTATTCCTGCCACGCCGACAAAGACATTTGAGCAAGATATTGGCATTGACATCAGTGGAACAAAAACTGTTACCGGTGCAGGCGGAACTGGTGGAAAAAGCGGTGGATGTGGTGATCTCGAACAATGGACGGTCAAGAAAATGCTACTCGTTGTATTCAGAGATATGATTATCATTCCTCGAGCGGAAAAAATTGGCGGAATTGAATATTTATATCATAACAGATCTTCTGATAAAGGCAAAAATGGTAATAGTTATAATAGAAAAAGATCGAGTAATACGTCTGCGAATAATGAGACCACCCAGACAAACGATGAAAGTTCTACTACTACTGGCACCATCAGTTCTGATGACAATGTTGAGAGATGCTTGTTGCAGTGCTTTGGATTAGTTGCTACAATAAGAAGCAGAGATTATAAACAGAAGATTGTGGATGATTTATTTGTTGCAATGAAATACTATAAGTGAGAACCTTGAACGATTTTGTATATTAAGTAACGAAGTCTATTTATTAAAATGTAATCATCATGTTTCTTTGTCATCGTCTTCTTCATCAGATGACAAATGTTGCTGGTTGTAAGCCTTCATTAAATCGACCATTTTTTGGGTATCCATAGCAGCATCCACCATATCTTTTGGCACATAGTTTTCTGAATACTGCTTACTGGCAAACTGTGATGAAGTGTATTGGTTTACCAATCTAAGTTCTATTTCATCAAAGCTCTTCGTAGATGAGGTGATTTCCGTTTGAAGGATTTCATTCCAGGAAAATAACAAGGAGTCTGTCTTTCTGTGGAATGGATTTATATCTATCAAATATATGGCCTGCTTCAACTGCTTCTCACCAAGTGTATTGTTTTTGACGTCCCCTGACTCCAAAATAGAAGGATTCTTCACGTAGATGTCAAATACGAGCGAAGAGTCAGGAAAAGTGTCTTTGATGAAAGTAGTGTAGAAGTTTTGGATGATAACCTTTAGCATTTTAGATGTTTGCGGATTATTTGAGAGAAATTCGTAATAAGTAGCTGAGTCTCTTTGAGTTATAGCGACTATGCTTTTATCCTTGACAAAGCATCTGAATTCCATGGAGGGATTGAGCCCTTCTATCCACTCTTTCAAAATCAAATCGTATTTGACGTCTTTCTGATCAATATCAGCATCAGCTTCATTGCAGCCATCAAAACATTCGGTTAGGTCGTGTACGATGAAGGACGAAGATTTCAAAAGGAGGTAGACATCATTGGCCGAATCACATTTGAGCAGGTTATTGGTCAAAATCCAAGTAGAATCCTTGGGAGCCGACCAGTTCAATTTCGGAAGAAATGACTTTCCACTGGAAAAAATGGAATGCAAGTCCTGGTGAACCTTTGCAAACTTCAAGGTAGGATCACTCTGTATAGCACGCGCCCCATCTTCTTCCCAATCACTGAAATCGCTGTCATCATCAAAATTCGTCGTTCTTTTTTCGCCATCAGCAGAACCTGTTTTTCCACTGTCTCTGCTATCTTTCTTCTTGCTGTTGTAGTAGTCTTCGGGCATCCAGATGCCGTCCAGAAGCAAGTACTCGATGAACTCCGCAGGTAGTCCTGGCACAATGGTGGTGGGCGGCGCGATGTCGCGATAGAGCTTGTACCACGCAGAGTACGAGCAATTGAGGATATGTTGCTTGGAAGGCTGAAAAGTTTCAAACGCGTAGTAGTCTTGGGTCATATCTGTATTCAGCATATGTATGTATATATATATATAGTACTCCTTTTTCTGTGGTTGAGACTACTTTTTGTTCTGCAAACACTTGTGTGGGCCACACCATGAATCATTCTCCTTGTTAATCAACATCATCCACATGTTGAAAATGCTTTCTTCTTTTTGATGCACCAGAAACGCGGTTATGAGCGTTTAAATTACGAGCACTGGACGGTTTCGAGCCCGATAGCGTTATGAGCACATGTTGGTTATGAACACGTATGCGTTATGCTGCGTTGGTACAAGGTAGGAGCACTGTGTGGTTATAATACCCGGGTGCTTTTTTTACTGGTTAAAGAAAGTGCTTTCTTTTTTTTTTTTTTTTTTTTTTTTTTTTTTTCTGCACACAGTAAAGGTCGAGAATTAAAAATTAGCAGAGAATCAATCAAATACTTTTTTTTTCTGTTGTTTTGTCTCTCTGTTGTTGTCAATTTTTGTGTGCGCTGTTTTTTGTGGGCGAAAATTTTTAAAATTGTTTTTGTTTTTGTTTGGTGGGCGAAAATACGTAGCACACACGATAACCCTTTGATGAATAATTGGATATCTAACCTAAGGCATAACAGTATCAAGATTTGAACCGATAGATATTGACACTAATAGATATTAAGACATTTGAAAGTGAACCTTTTTCGTTTACGCAACAGATATCTTAGAACATTCCCCAAGTTGGCTCGACTCAGTTGTTGATTAACTTGATTATTACGCATTTCGTTGGCTGATACACTCGCAGTGATTTGAGCGATTCGATATAGCTATACATTGCTTCTCCCGCAGACTACACTAGAACAGTACCAGACAATAACACAAGATGGACATGGACGGCGACATCCCCATGGAGGAAGTGGTAGTGGCCAACAACGCCCAAAACTTGGACGACGGCGACTCCAGCGCAGCAAACAACAACTACGGATTCACAGACACAGACAATAACGCGGCCACGTCTCTTCTCAAGGAGGGCCCCTTGCCCGACTTACCCAAGTCCAGCATCAACCAGTTGGACGTCTGGATTGAGCAGTTGTCCAAGTGCGAAGCGCTCTCTGAGGAAAACGTCGATAAGTTGTGCAAGATGGCGCAAGACATTTTACAGTTTGAGGAGAACGTGCAACCTGTCAATGTTCCTGTCACGATCTGTGGTGACGTCCACGGCCAGTTCCACGACTTGATGGAGCTATTCAAGATTGGCGGCCCATGCCCCGACACGAATTATTTGTTCATGGGTGACTATGTGGATCGTGGTTATTACTCTGTGGAGACTGTCAGTTATTTGGTGGCCATGAAATGCAGATATCCAAAGAGGATCACCATTCTTAGAGGTAATCACGAATCCAGACAGATCACGCAAGTGTATGGTTTCTATGATGAATGTCTCAGAAAATACGGTTCTGCCAACGTTTGGAAGCTTTTTACAGATTTATTTGATTATTTACCAATCACCGCTCTTGTGGACAATAGAATCTTCTGTCTTCATGGTGGGTTATCTCCAATGATTGAAACCATTGACCAAGTCAAAGATTTAAACAGAATTCAAGAAGTGCCTCACGAGGGTCCGATGTGTGACTTGTTATGGTCCGACCCTGATGATCGTGGTGGCTGGGGCATCTCTCCAAGAGGTGCAGGTTTCACATTTGGTAAAGATATAAGTGAACAATTCAATCGTACCAATGATTTGTCTCTTGTCGCTAGAGCCCATCAGTTGGTTATGGAAGGTTACTCTTGGTCACATCAAGAATTGGTTGTGACGATTTTTTCCGCTCCTAATTATTGTTATAGATGTGGTAACCAGGCTGCTATCATGGAAGTCGACGAACAACATAATAGACAATTTCTTCAATATGATCCTTCCGTTAGACCTGGCGAACCCACAGTTAGTAGAAAAACTCCTGATTATTTCTTATGAGAGAAGCAAATTTACTACTACTGCTATTTTCACAGTCTCTAAATGATAATCAACACATTATTAGTATATTAAATGCATTCATATTGGCAAACATGTTCTTGAATGAACAAAAAAAAAAAGTTGAAAAATGGATTCTGTGTGCAATTCCATGGACTATAATTTACCCAGAAACGGCAAACACATATTATTTGTCATGACATATCATAACAAATCTATCTCTTCCTCATGACTTATATTATCCATTATTATTATAATTTAGCAGCTTGATATATATAAATGTATACATATATATATAGATCGCAACATTTTTCTACACTCCATTAGTTTTGTTTTGTTGGTCACTAATCTCCTCATTTTTTTTATTTTATTACTTATATATATTTGTTTCATCACTATCATTTTTATTGTTACTACTATTTATCTTTTTATGATTATAAAATTTTTTCTTTTATATTATTTGTTGACTAATATATTTTTTATTTGATCATCTGTTAAGCTATGTGCCGTCTCATTCGAATAATCATAATCAGAATATCAAAGATTTTCTAATCAAAAAGTGGAAACAGATTGTTTCGATTTGTTTTTCCAATGGATATCTGATAATCATTCTTCAGATAGAACCGTTCACGGAATGAATCATTTGCATGTCAACCCAAATCTAATTATGGTACACATTCAAAATTTGCTTTATTAACACTGCCATCCTCATTTCCTAATGACATGGCAAAAGGAAGGCCTTTAATAAATTTATTTTTAATAATAACGAAGCATCCAAAATGGGTAAATTTTTTCATTTCCAATAGAGATCATTGAATCATCGAAATTTATATGCTTATCTTATGTATGCATTCTTATCGGAGTTCCGTTAATAAAATCATTATTACAAAAAAAAAAAAAAAAAAAAAAAAAGTAAAATCAAAATAACAATTATGAGGCATCAAGCATTTTTACTCTTCAAATGGTTGCATTCATCATATGGCTTATTGTGAATCAAATCATTTGATTATTCTCTATCTCAATAGTTTTGTAAAATTTAAAACGGTTCAAAAGAAACTAAAATGTCTGGATATAAACTTCCAGAAATTGCTGAAATTTCCCAGTTTTCAGATTCACAGATCAGTGAGATTATAGATAACTTATTTGAACACCATTTAACTCTTCATAGACTCCTAATTCCAGTAATTAAAAGGCAGAATAACATAACCTCTTATTTTGATCTCATTGACAATATTAAAGGATTTTTCCATAAGTTGTTGATTTCAAATTCAAATTCTCAAGATATCTTTGACATTATCGCCGCGCATCCGAGACTAGGACCATCCAAGAAGAGCACTCCTAATGACTTATCTGAGCACAGTTCCAAAGAACAGAAATCTTTAAACAGCGGGAGCCCGGAAGAAGCAGCACAACTCATTCATTTGAATGAACTATACGAGAAGACATTCCCTGGGCTCAGATACGTTGTGTTTGTGAATGGAAGAAGTAGAGAAGTTATCATGGACAATATGAAATTGAGAATTGGGAAAAAAGACATCGAAGCAGAGAAACAGTTGGCATTGGATGCTATGTGTGATATAGCTGTAGATAGAGCCAATAAATTGTTACTTAAGGAACAACAGCTACACAAGTTGTGAACTCGAATATATGTGTGTATAAAATGAAAACTAATAAATTGTAGACAATTGATTATATTGAATTGAAGAAAAAAGCGTAGTTATGTACATAAACGAATATTTCTAGCTTGCACTGACAAGAGCTTTCGGTTCTTCCTTTTTGGTCTCTTCTACTTTCACTTCTTTTTCGAAATCAGTGGTCTTATTATCTTGCTTTGCAGAGCTATCACCGTTTACTGTTTTATCCAATTTCTTTTCGGTACCATCAGTGCTTGCTTTAGTACTCTTCTTCATGTGTTTGCTTTTGGACATCCAAGAGCCAAACTTCATCAGATACCCAGTGAAAGATTTCACCACCCTTGGCTGTTTCACCCAATGACGTACGCGTTTCCCACTTCTATCAAGAGACAGAATTCCGTTCCCTGTAGTTGCCTGGTTCATAGGTAATCCTTTCGCGTTAGTTATCAAGGAGTTGCCTGAGACAGCATTGGAATTAGAAGGTACTGTCGGTTGTCTTGATGGCGCGGGTGTGGAACTCGCTGACGAACTGTTAGTGACATGTACGTCTTTTGGTGATGCTGTATTTGTTGTCGCTGGATTTTGGGTCCTCACCTTGTCCTTTATGGAAGATGCTGCTGATGCTGGTGTCTTTTTCATAATTGTCTTAACCTTTTCTATGTTCTGAGCATCATTGAATTTCAAAACTATGATCTTCTTTTTCTGCTTTGGCGGCATTTGGTCAGGTTTATTGAAAATGTGCGAATATTTTGGAAAACAATCAACTATTAATGTCTCTCGTGTCCTATTTTAGCTTGAAAAAGATTCTGACTGGTTGTAATAATCTCACTGAAGCAACTGGATAAGATTCGAAGCAAAACGAAAATTTTTCTTGCTTTCCTTAAATTCGTAGGTTTCTTTTACTGGGTGTGGATATTTTGTTTTTGACGCTCCGCTTTGTTTTTCTTGTATGCTGCATTGCAATATTCAACATGATAAACAATAGATATTGCAATATCATAAACGTAAAAGTTAGTAATTTATCTTGTATATATCCTCATATATTAATTGTATATATTTTATTTATGTCTATATTATTTACCGTGTCTATGAAATATACATACATATAAAGGAGTGAAAATCTATGTACGCCAATTATTCGTAATCATGATCACCATTTTTCTTTTCTTGTTGTTGTCGATTATACTCCTCCTGCTGTCGTTTTTGAAATGCTGTATGATATCTTCTATCACTTTTAAATAGATCATCAGCAGTTTGGCTGCCAAACTTATCTTTGATATCTTTATACTTTTTATTCATCAAGCGCTGCTCCATTTTTAAATTTTTCTTCAAATGGTAATCATAATCGAAGTGTGGTACTCCATATTTACTATGCCCCGTAGGTCTACCCGTGAACTTTGAATTCTCAACATTAATATATTGTTTCCCATAATGTACTCTGGTTCTTGAGAAGTTCAACCCATTGGATGTGTATTTCAACTCCGAACTTCCACCACCACCACCACCACTATTTCCGCCTGGACTAGACTGGAAATGTTTGCTCTTTTTATTCTTATTGATCTGCATGTCATATGTCAATCTTTTCTTTGGATCGATCAAGATTTCGTAGGCATCGATGAGTTTGATATAATTGTCCTTACTTAATTGCTGGTCCTCACCAGACAAATCTAAAAACTCTTTTTTGCCGGAGATTATATCTGGATGATACAATTTACTTAAATTTTTGAAACTGGATTTGATCTCTTTAATGCCAGCATTTTCCAGAATAGAAAAAATCTCGTAAAATGTGTGTGTTTTGGTATCAATTACAAATGGATATTTAGCTGTAGCTAGGAATCTTTTTGTTGCTGTTATTAGAAATTGCAGACTCACATTGAAATTTGAACAGATATTTATTATACTTTGAGCCGATCTTAGCCGTTGCCATATTAATGCCATATTCGGTGAATTGTTTCGCTATTTGTCAATATTATTTATTATTCAATAAATTTCACCTCCTAATTAAGGTAGTTGAAAGTGGATTATTATTCCCGTTTTGTTTCCCTTTTTATTTTATTTCTTTTTTTTCTTTTTTTTAGGGTTACATAATCTATTTTGCTTATCGAATCACAAGACAGTGAAAAATTACGGAAAAAGTGTCAAAATACCAATAAAAACAAAACTACCTTCGCTCTATATTTTGAATATATTACATTAGAAAAGATTAGATATATGTAATAACTAACAAAATCAATCACGCATACAAATATGTATCTATCTATAAACATCTTTAAGTTTTCCATATCCCCTACTTAAAGTCTTATCAACACCTTTTCTTTTTTTCTCTAAGGCTTTTACAAGGTCTCGCACTGCAAAAATCTCTTCTTGTCTGGCTTCTCTGAATCTTACTTTACCATCCGCGCCTGTGCCACTACCAAGTGCACCAGCATTTTTGGATCCCAAAGATGAACCACCGGTCATCCAACTATATGTTTTAGATCTACCACTAGTCATAAGTGACGCTGTGGCGTTTGCTTGCCTACGATTGATCTCATCTAACCTTCCAATACTCATATGTGATCCTGCGATACTTGGTGTCCCTGCAATGGATGTGCTTCCATTGGTTCCAACGTCATTAGTATAACTGTCAGCAGCGTCTGCTCCAATACCCCATTCTTTCTTTCTTGCTTCTCTTTTCTCTTCTAGCTCCTTTTGCTTAATGGCTATATCCCTCAAACTTTTTGCAACTTCACTTCTAAGAGTACCTGTACTACTGCTCGCAGAGGGTGCTCTGATAGCTCTTCTTCTATGTCTTGAATAGACCACCATATCCTTGAGAACTGGAATCATCCACTCCTCACAGGCCACAGATAAAAACTCGGCAATATTTTTTTCGTCGGTCACTTTTACTTTCAAATTATCATAGTTTGGTAACTTTTCTTTCAAATATGCTATCACTTGTGATTTATTGATTAATGGAGCTAACGAGATCTCACCTTGTCTCTTAATTATGTCATCTTTTTCTAATTGCTTGATTTGTTGAGGATCAAGCTTCTTTGGTTCTTTCTTAACAGGAATGTACTTTTTAGATCCACTTTTTGCATTTTTTGTAACAGTATCTGCATTGGTACTGTTGGCAACTGAACCTAGTTTATTATCACTGGTAGCAGCAACAATTTCTGTGGCAGCTGGCTTCACAACAGATTTCTCCATATTGATGTTATTTGTACCATTTCCTTCAGTTAGTTTGGCATCTTCCTTATCTGCCACTATTTTGTTATTAGCCGAAATATCTTTCTCACCAGTTTCTGTATCTCCAGCTGTGCTACTGTTTTTTTTGTTATTAGCTTCGTTTTGCATACCACTATTATCATTTGCCGCGTCTTCTGGTTTCGGCAAACTTGCTACATCCGCTTGTGAAATAGCATCATGTATGCTATTTATCCCATCTTCGGCAGTAAATACTTTCACCTTTTTTGCCTCTGGTTGATCACCAGTTATTGTTGACCTTTCAACGATTGAAGATCCTGGAGCCTCTTCCTCTAACGGCCTTTTCAAATCCATTGGTGATGACATTTTATACTTTTTGTTATTCTAATCAAATAAATACCAATTCCTAATTGTGTTTCAGTTTAAACCAACGTATGCAATGCATTTGCTTTAATCTTTTATATCATCTGAATGAGGATCCATATACATTCTATAATTCCATTACTGAAAATAAACAAAAATACAATTTTTAGTGAGGAGAAAGAAAGAATAATAAGAAAAAAAAAAAAATACTAACCGGTCCGGTATCACGGAATATTTTTTAAATCAGGGCACACAATATTTGTTACTTGTTATTCGTGAGACTACATTTATGAATCAATTAATTATGAATGTTGAAATAAGTAGAATATAGTAAGCAAGAGTGAATTCTCAAACATACTGATATTTCATTTTCATATAAAATTTGCTGATTCTGAGTCAGAGTAATTTCATTAGTCTCACATTTTAAAGATAATAATTTCAATCGGTTAAAAATTGTAACCAAATTTATAGAAAGTGAGGAACTTTTTGATGTGATAGATAAATTAAATAGCGAAGAACGTAGGATAGTAGATAATAATCATGTAAAGAACAGTATCTGGTGAAATATTTGCATCAGTATCTTCAAGCATTACGTTTGGAAATACATGTTATATTATATGTACTTTGGAATATTGAATGTAAAAGGTGCAGACTTTCCTTAATTCTATTCTTTATACTTTCCATACTCTATTTTGAGAATTGTCTCCCGAATAAACTATTGAAGAACTTCTAATTAATAAAGCAGTACCTACGAAACAGTTTCACGGTATTGATAAGTTGACTTGCAACGGCACTTTAGAAGTACAGTACTACGGAGGGCTGGATTGCAAAAAATTCGCAGATAGCATGTTTTGTCGCTTGTAATTATTATCCGGTTGATAATTTCATTGATACTGATAACCCTCGAAAAGTTTCAAATTTATTTTTAGAAAATAAATCACCAGGAAAAGTAATATGTTGATGATTAGTTTTTCGTATTGACAATATTGCTTCATCTCACTTGTTTATATCATTTGCAGACATTCATGTTGGAGATTTCGTATGCACAATATTTCTGTTTTTTTTTAATGTATTTTTTTCCGCAGACGAAAAAATAATCTAGGCAGTAGTTTGAAAAATGACAAATAAATAACAATAACATGTTGACTGTTCTCAAGATTTCTTCAATTGAAACAAACAGTCCAGATTTATAGTAATAAGTTTTACTTAGTTACGAATAATAAAGGGAATTTTTTACCTGTGAAAAGTTTTCAGTTCTTTATTTTTATGATGGCTCCGAAAGTTGAAAATAATCAGACTTCCACTGATTCAAGCAAGAAGAGTACCAGTACGTTTGAGCGGAATGCTGAGCGATTATCACTTAATATTCTTGATAAGAGTAAACTAATTTTGAAAGAAGATAAAACAAAC
Organism: Saccharomycopsis oosterbeekiorum; assembly: GCA_031125405.1. NCBI lineage: Eukaryota > Fungi > Ascomycota > Saccharomycetes > Ascoideales > Saccharomycopsidaceae > Saccharomycopsis > Saccharomycopsis oosterbeekiorum. Next base: position 42,332 of record JASTUI010000015.1, read on the forward strand.
CTTGAAGCATGGAAATCCTATTTGAACGCAATGTTCAATGATTTTAAACAAGATTACAAAGTAGTATGTGATGCCTTTGATGAGTTTTTGTCATTGTATCCAAATAATGGTGACATTTTTATTTTATACATCAAGTATGAACTGCGTAAACAAACTAAGGATGACGATAGATCCGAAAAATTGGAATTATTGTTCCAGAGATCTTTACTTAATTGTCTCAATTTGAATTTGTGGTTAGAATACATCCAATTTACAAAAAAGAAGAACAACTTAACCATAGGTGGACAAACAGCAAGATCTGCCATCAATAAAGCCTATGATATAGCATTGGCTAATATTGCAGTTGATTTAAATGCAGGTTCTGTTTGGTTAGATTATATCAATTTTATAGATACTTGGACCCCAACTACAGATTGGGATGATAAAAATAAAGTTGAACAAAAAAGAAACGCTTTCAAATCAGCACTATCTACTCCATATCATAATTTGACTGAATTATGGGATTTATACGTGAAATTTGAAGATGAAACTAGTCATGCAAACTCTGCTAAAAACATTTCTCTGTTAAGTTCTCAATATATGTTAGCGAAGTCATGGTATCAAGAATTTACTGCCTATTCTAAAAATGTCAATTCACTTGGAACAAAAAAGAGAGATAACGAAAACACGTTGAGTATTGATGTCTATAAAGTCTGGATCAATTTAGAAAAACAGAACAGATTAAGTTTACCGTCAAAGAAACTATATCATAGAATTTTATATTGTTATTCGAGAACGCTAGAGAAATATCCATACTATCCAGATATTTGGTACGATTATGCATGGTTTCAATTAACTTATAATGAGACAAATCTTTTACAGAATTCCGACAAAGAGAATGAAAAAATACGTAAATTCTTGGAGGAGAATTACGAAAAGGGAATTAACACTTTGAAGCAAGGGTTAAATGTTAATCCAAATTCATTTTTGTTGACAGTATTTATCTCTGAAATATATGAGTTGAAGCAAGACGTATCGTCTGTATCGAATCAATTTGAAATTTTTATCAAAAGTATAACAAGCAAGTTTGATCAAATATGTATCGATGAATCTTACTTAACTTCACAAATTAAAAGACCTTTAAAGGAAGAATTAGTTAAAGAAAATAAAAGAAATTATCATTATAGAAATAATAATGACGATTCTGATGACGACGATGAAGGTGATATAAAAAACAATAGAATGATGAGCAATTTCAATGAAAAAGGCGATTCCCAATGTACCACAAAACAACTCAGAGCTGAAAATACTAAATTATTGAATAGCTTATTGTATAATAAAAAAAAATTGCTGTTGTTAATCACTTACGCCTATGTGAACCATATAAAAATCGCCAATAGATCTGTGAAAAAACAATTATCTAGACAGATTTTTAAGGAGGCGAGAAAGAATCCAGCTATTACTTGGCATATCTTCCACGAACAAGCAATGTTTGAATATTACACTGCTCCAGATTTCCAGGCTGGTTGCAATATAGCACTTAAAATTTTTGATATTGGGTTGCTGAGTATAACTTTGGATGATGATCATTATGAAAATTATGAATACTTATTGAAATATTTTGAATTTGTTGTCAAGATAGTCAATGATGGTGGTAATATCAAGGCAGTATTTGAGGAATGCCAAAAATTATTAACATCAATCAAAAAATCCAAGAACGATGCCAGTATCAGTATAGCTCCTGTCGGCGTCTCTGAAGAAGCAGATAAGGATATTAGCGATATCATCACTATTGCTAAATTTGAGAAAGATAAGATTTTGAAATCTATTTATGAACTTTATTTCAAATATGAGCTTTTCAATGGTACGTTAGATTCCGTGCAAAGATTTCAATCAAGATACATGGCTCAGTTTCCTAATGACTGCAATTCATTTGTTTATTCTCAAAGATTTAGTGGAGTTAACAATTTAAATTTAATCAATACTTTTGACATTTCAGTCGAAAATAACAAATTATTTAATGGTTTAACTAGATACAGTTCAAATATTGATAATGTGCTATTCGAGAAACGCATTGAGAATTCTACTAGTGAAACAATAGAATCGTCTTTGAGAGAAATGAATTTAATATTGAATGATTCATCTGTTGATTACAGCATTAATTTGTTAAAGAAAAGATATGGTACTTTTGAAGAAGAGCTTCTTTTGAGAGGCTCTTCTTTTAACAATTATAATTACGGTATTTATGATAAGAGCAATACATGGAACAATTTGGCAAATAGATACGGAGAAGACAACTCAGGGGGGAAAAAACGAAATGCAAATAGTTCTCAGTTGCTGGAAAATTTAGCTAATAGAAAGAAATTACTAACTGCGAGCCAAGTGAAACAAGATTTTCCACAAAAAGTATTACCAGGAATATCATCAAATATACCTGTAAATGCCACATCTAAGTCTTCTCAAAATCCACAGGCATTGATTTCTACAGCTCCACCAGCAAAGAAAACACCGTTTATTGGTAGTGGAATCTACGAATTATTAGGCGCTCTTCCTAACTCTGATTCTTTTGATGGATCTGTTTTTGATTCTAATAAGATCGTCAGTACATTATCACAATTACCTATATAAGAAACTATCATATACATATACAATTAGCATCTAATGTTTTGTGATTTTATACTCGTAAACAAAATTTTGAAACTGAGTAAAGCTCCTTTTTTGTTTTTCTTTACAATTTCTTGATTCTTTTTTTTTGTCAAAACTTTTTCTAAACATATTTATTTACAAAATAAAAAATATACATATGTTTCACATATGCAAATTAGTAAAAATAGAAATAATAATAATAAACAACTTTATAAAGTGTAAGGAATTAATATCTCTATGTGAAGGAACGAGTACCACCGCGAGCAAATTCAATGATTTTCCAACCTTCGGTTTCCTTATTTTCCATTTCTTCAGGAATTCTGGTCAAGACAATAGCATAGCTACTCAATAAAATGTTACCTTCATCACCAGCCATGATCTTATGAGTCTTAGCATCTCTAAAGATATTAATTTCTTGAACCCTACAACCAACCACTAAAACTGGTAAATTTGCTGGTGGTAAAAGTTTTGCACTGACAATATCAACACCTCTGATATCTAATACTTTTCCGTCAGCAAATAAACCTTTTTCTCTGTACTGTTTAGTAGAGGCATTCCAGACATTAAAAGGAGCTTCACTGAACCATTCCTTCAAAACTTTTTCATCACCCTTATTGTAGGCATCTAAGACCTCTGGTATTACGTAAGTGGTTAGATATTTTGTAAAATCAATAGTGTTAAAAGTAGGATCCATCATCTTGAATTGTCTAACAACTCTAGCTCTTTCCGTCTCAGCGAAGAAACCACCAATTTTTTCAAAGATAGTTCTAATAGTACTGATAAATCCATTTTCAGAATCATCCCATCTTAATCTAAGGTCAGCAACAAATTTACCTAAAGTGGTTGTAGACTTAAAAGTTTCCCAACGCTCGCCAATTTTTGGGTTTTCAACTTTATAATCAGTGGTAACCAACGCAGTTGGAGCTTCATTATTAGCTTTAACGAATCTACGTTTACCGCTTAAAATATCAGCTTCTCTCTTCTTACGTCTTTCGATTTTGGAAATAAAACCACCGTAAGCACTAGAAGCACCATCATCTATGACTTCACTAATATCTCTGTAAGCTTGAGTTTTTCTCACTGGTTCAAAAGACTTATCGATTGTTTCAGCTGTTTTGTTAACAACTTTTCTAGTACCTTTGCCGACGTCAGAGTCCCATGCAGCTTCGGCTACGCCCCCAATTTTTTCACCAGTTTGTTTCAAAGTCTTGCCAACAAAACTTGAACCTTTTTGCGCTTTGTCATAAGCCTCCTTGGCTCTTTTGAAGGCATCCGATTCACCCATTTTACCAGTTGCATCTTGTAAAGCTTTAATTTCTTGTTTTAATTCACTCGATTTTTCCCATTCGGTTTTGAACGTGTCAAAAAAGACTTGGAAAGGAGACTTGTTTTGGATAGAGGAGTCACTTTCACTGTTATGAGTACCTTTTGTCTTCTTGTTTAAATTTATAAAACTTTGAGACAAACATCTCTTATTTATTATGATCGAAGATGTTTTATAATAGTAAACTGAACGACGTCCCAACATTTTATCTTATGGTTATTGTGATTCAGTATAGTATGATAATACTGCTATTTCTTAAAAAAGACTAAATACAAGGAGTTTCTTCAATATTATTTACTTGTGGGAGAGATATTATGGAGTTCAAATAAAGAAAGTCAATCAACAATATGTTAGTCAATTTTAAAATTCCAGAATTTACTTTCACCATTCAATATTTCTTCACCACTAATTTCTTTTTCTCTTTCTTTCTTTTTATTTTTTTATTTTTTTGCTGCTGCTGCTTTGTCGGGTCTGGTTGAAATTTGAAAAAAAAAAAAAATTTTTTTTTCAACGAGGCCGAAAATGGAAATTCGGAAATTTTTGAACATAATTTGATTTTGTCTGAAAAGAGTAATCTAATAAAAAGCCTTTATAAGCTACTGAATAAAAGAACATAAATTCAGTGATCTCATTGATTATCTGGAATAGAAAAATGTAGGTTATTTCTGGTTGACACTTAAAGTTAAATCGTAGGTTGTGTCATTATTATTTGCAGAAAATCAATCACCCGAGTGACAATTATACTATTTATGGATTATGTCTGTATTGAAACAAATATTTATATGGGTCCATCTCTAATAGCTATAATATTTAAATTATTTAATATGATTACTACAGTTGTATCCATTGAACTGAATCATATATTACAATGGAAATGTCATAATTTGATCGGCACGTGATAATCGCGTGACACATACTGCGTTCTTAATACATTCTTTTTGTTCCCAAAATAGCAATTGTGAAGTATTTATTATGACTAATATTATTATTTTGTTTTCAATATAACAGATAAATTTGTTCTTTTATTAAAAATTATAATATATGGAGAAAAATCGAATTTTTTTTATTAATTCAATATACTATTATATATTCACAAGGGGGTCAACTTTATTTTTTGCTTCTTCTGTGACTATTTACCCGAACAGCTGCAAATTATTTCATTGAGGATGATGTTGATTTAAGTAAAAAGTAACCGCCAACAATGTAAGCTCCCCATTCAACACAATTCAAAACTTTATTTTGGAAATTGTGTCTCATTATACATTCTTTGTATGAGATATCACCTCTGAAGGAGACCATGGTGTATAATGGCAACCAAGAATCACCCAAGATCTTATTCAATAACCAATCCAACTTCTTTCTAAAATAGAAACTCACCTGGTTTACACTATGTGACATATCTTTATAGTTATCTATGGCTAAATTAATAATCGCATCAAGATCATCTTTTCTAGATGAAGAATATTCATTGAAAGCGGCATTCAAATCAAAATTGTTTTTTAGAATTAATTCAGAAAGGATTCTGACATCTTCAAAACCGCAATTCATACCTTGTCCATAAAAAGGAACCATGGCATGTGCTGCATCACCGAGAACAATAATTTTATCTTCATAATTGTATGGAAAACATTTCACGCAAACCAAAGAATTTTTAGGGTTATGAAGAAGAGATTCCACTAACTGCTCTTCACCAATCAAATTAATAGCATCTTTGAAATTTCTTTGAAAAAAATCTAGAATTGTGGCCTTATCTTCTGTGAATTGTTCAGTTAGTTTCCAAGGACCAAAAAATGTACACGTGAAAGAGCCATCATAGTTTGCCAAAGCTATAAGCATGAAATGATCTCTTGGCCAAATATGTAACCTGTTTGGATTCAATTTGAACTTGAATTTGGAAGAATTTGGATTAGCAGGAATAAATAGTTCTACATAACAACAATCAATGAATTCTTGAGAGTAATCCATTCTTATAAATTTTTGTAACTGGAACCTTGTAATGGAATGAGAGCCATCGCACCCAAAGATGGAATCGTATTGGTAGGTTTTGATTTTTCTATCATCAGCAGTCAATATTTTACTTTTTTCAAAGTAAATTCTAGGCAACGTTTTCCCTTGTTCATTAGCCTTAGAGAAATCCAACTTTATCAACTTCATACCAAAATTAATCTTAATATTTTCCTGCTTATCCAATTCACTCAACAATTCAATGTTTAAATACGATCTGTCTATAGAATTAATAGCCTCATTGTTAAACCCGTATCTCACAGAGCTTTGAACCCCATCTAAATCATGAATCATTCTACCTCTCATAGGAATGATGTTTCTCAACACCCTTAATGACATTGAGATATCAACAAAGTTGAGCGCGCGGATACCTCTTTCACTAACAGCCAAATTGATGCTTCTCAAGTTTCGGTCAGTAGTCAGCTTAAGTCTTGGATCATCACGATATTCGTAAACTGTAACATTGTAACCTAATCTAGCCAAGGAGAGCGCAGCCAAACATCCCACTAAACCTGCACCTATCACTGCTATCTTCTCTTTTCGTTTCTCCAAGTTATCTGGAATAATCATAGTCTTGGTTGTCATTTTGGAATCTTGGAATTTGTGTTTGAATTAGTTTATCTGTCATATAGAGATTAAGCTATCATTAACTCTTTTTTTTATTTTTTTGGTAATTTTTCTTTTTTCTTTCTTTTTTTTCCTCAGGTCCGATTTTTTATGCAGATAAACAACGCTACATGAAGATTCAAAAAAAAAAAAAAAAGCTGATTTGAAAGGGATTTTCTTGACCTACCTATTTTGATAGGTTGAAGTGACAGGATTCTTGTGCTTTTTCGAAAATCTGATCACAAGTTAAATTAAAACTCCAAAAAAAGAAAAAGAGAATAAGGAATAAATAATTACAATAAAATTAGTAGAGAAATTAAGCAATGTTTAGAACTGTTGCAGGATCATTGGCCAGCATGGCCTTCGGATACTCGTTGACTACAGCGTATTTTGCGGATACAGATAAAGGAATAAATATTTTAAACAAAAGAGAATTGCACGAACAAAACTTGACACAAGTGGCCAAACTTGAGAACTTGCCTATTTATAAAAAGCTTCTCGCAAAAAGCGAGGCAGAAACGAACGATGACGACAGATTCACCAAGATTCAGCATTCTGAGATCATTCCCAAAAATTACAGAATCAACCATGTTGGACAGGGATTGCTATTCAATGAGGATATTTTCAATATTGATCCTGTGATTTTTCTCAACGAGAAAAAGGGCGAGTTAGTCGGCTTCTACAGCCTTGGAAAATCGGCCGTTGTGAAGGCTCCGGATAAGGTCAAGGCTAACAGCGGGTTCATATATAAGGGGATTGTCAATGTGTTGTTGGATGAAGGGCTCTGCTTCTGCGGGTTTTCCCAGTTGCCAAACAAGAAGGGCGTTACGGGACGCTTGAACTTGAGGTACCAGGAACATGACATCGTGGGAGACGGCAAAGACGAATCGGTGTTGTTGATGTTGAGGGCCAGGGTCACAAAGGCCGAAGGAAGAAGAGCCACTATCACGGGAGAAATAGTGAACGTGGAGGATTACGAGAACAAAGGTGGCGAAGTGTTGGCTAGCGGCGAGTGTATTTTGGTGGAACCTAAATGGTTCAAGTACGTGAAATTCATTGATTTCTTTTAAAGACGATGATACTGGTCTGTTGGCCAGCCGGTCGACCATATATGCATCAATATATTCATATTTTTGCGAATCATACATACATACATACATACAAACCACATACATAAATACCGAATAACCTATTATATTATATTATATTCTTTTTATGAATGGATTGCTGTAGACAGACAAACAGAACTTACACACCAGGAACTATAACCCGTTGAGAATACGGGAACCAGGTCAAATATTGTGTGTTTGTTTCTCTGGGTAATCTATTTTTTTTTTAAGATTTCTTTTTTTTTTTGGTCTTTTTGCCACCTACAAATATTATAAATATTCACTGGAATCCCTGTATTCACATTCAAATCTGCATTTTGATTCACATTATCTAGCATTGTGTCTTGACTTACTTTGTTTTCTTGAAGCTCTATTCCGTAGCCGCGAACATGGTACAAGATATTTTGATTCTCAGTTTTTAGTTTTTAGTTTTTAGTTTTTGATTTGAGGATCTTTTACAGATATGTTGTTGCGGAGTCTACAATCCAATTTTCATAAAAGAAACAAGAGTAGCCTGCCGTAAAGCAGAGAGGCTTTTTGCAAAGTATTGTTGTATGCCGTTAGTTTTGGCAGAAAGTCACGAATACACCAGCTATGGTCACACGGCTTCTTAGAACAATACGTGGTTACACCGCCACTACCTGCCTGTTTCTCCGCTGACTAATCCAACAAAGGTAAAACCTGCAACTCCTTCCAGGGCAGCACAACCACTATTTTTCCGCCCTCCTCTCGATACTGAACGACTTATTCTGACTCACGGTGTAAAGTGCGCAAACATAAAGAAATGAAAACAAAAAAACAAACAAAAAAAAAACAACAAAAAAAAAAACAGTAATAAAATTTTTTTTTTTTTTCATTTTGCTGTGCAGCAAACAAAATAAACATTGAAATAGGAATTGGAATTCAATTGCTAATCACACAAAACATCTCATTTCATATTTCAAAAAAAAACTACAGAAATAAAAATATAACAAAAAACAAACAAACAAAAATACCAAATAAAAATACTAACTACGCTTTTACTTTCTGCTAATACACTACAATATCCTAAACTCATCATCAGTCTCCACAATTCAAATAAGGAATCATAATCTTTCCAATTGATTGACGATAATATAACCAGCCAGGACCGGTTCATACAAACAGAAATCGAATAACAACGGCGCGTATAATTGACCCGTCTCTCATAACCAATCAATACAACAAGCCATTCTCTCTTTCTCCGTACATTTTAATTTGATTTTGACATGATTTCTGACCAACAATTCGCCTCCCTACAAGCTGCCAGTGCGTATCTCTCCAACTACTGCACTATTTCCTCTGCTCGTGTCAGCCCTGTCCAGTCGTCTCCCCCATACTCATTTGTCTACAAATTGGAGGAAAATACTAGCAATATCGACCACGGCAATGGCACAAATAGCGGCACGACCGTCTGCTTGGTGCGTATTGCAATGATTGAAAACAATAAGTACCAACTTTCCGTGATCAACGAGAATAATCTCAACCACTCATCAGCAAACGCGACAACCAACAGTAATCTCGAGGATATAACTGCTGCTGCAAACGCCGCAATTGCTGCTGCCGCCGCCGCCTCCTCTTCCTCATCAAACAACAATAACAACGTCAGCGGTGCTGGTCCGGAGGGATCAGTTTCCAACGCTGTCAACAACATGGCTCAACAACAACAACAACAACAGCAACAATCGTCTAACAATTCAAATAATAACAATAGTATCAATAACGCCATCAACTCCGCTGCCGCAGGTGACATCTTTAACTTGATTCAAAGCATTGCAGCTAATGCTACTGTCAATGCAAACAATATGAACAGCGCCGAACAGTTATTATTGTTGATGAGTCCACAGCAGAAGGCTATTTATAAATTGATTCTTGAATTGTCGGCTTCCAATAACAATATTAATGTGCCATTTATCAAACAGGTTCTTCTTCATAGATACCCGCAGCTTGCAACCGCTGCGTCATCAAATTCTAATTCTACAAATAATAATAGTTCTGATGGTGCCAGTGTAGCTTTGGATTCGGATATCGATTACTGCCTTAAGTTGATAAGTCAGGTAAGTTCTGCACCATCTTTGAATAAAGGATCTAGTTCTTCCAGCAACATAGCGTCGAAGATTGGCCAGGGAGCCAATGATGCCGCTGCATTAATGGCTAATAATCCTAACAATAACAATATTGATCCTGCCATTGCAAGTACCCCTAATAACAATGCTCATTTGAAGCTTGATAACACTGCTGGTGACACTGCCAATTTATTCAGTAATTCTAGCAGTATACATAACATGGCTGCTGCGGCCGCTGCTCACAATGCTGTTGCTGTACGTGCTGCAGCTGCCATTAACGCTGTTTCTAATAATAATGCTGGTAACGTTCTCGGGTATCCTCAAATGACAGCTGGTGACAATAATAATGACGCACTTCCAGTTTCTACAGCCGCTAGTAATGCTGCTGCCATTAACGCTGGTGATGTTTCTACCGGTAACACATATATGATTGAGCCTCCAAAAGAACAAACCTTTGATTCTATGGATGAAGCAAAGGAATATCTTCAAAACTACATGAAAATTACTGGTGTTGGATTAGTGATTTACAAGTCTGGTAAAAACCGTGGATATGCTCTTTACAGATGTGAAAGAGGTGGTGATCCTCTGGAAAATCTTACTAAAAGACGTAGTTCTGTTAAAGAGCTTCATGCTAATGCCAACTTAAACAGCGAAGGGATACTTGTCGACTCGATTAGTGGGAAAGTTATCAAGAAAAGGAATAGAAAGTCAAGAAAAATGGGATGTTTGTTTAAAGTTCATATCAAATTGGAGAAAAAGGCAACGTCTCAACAAAATGACGACGGTGTAAAATCTGAAAATGGTGTTAAAGATGCTAACAAATCTTCTAATGGTGGTGGTACGCCTGATGGTATTTACAGATTAACGGTACCTTGCGCTGTTCATAACCATCCATTAGTGGGCGACAGTATCAAAGATCATCCAATTCTTCGTAAAAGGACTTCTGAGCATCTTAATTTTTTGGCTATGAGATACATTGAAGCTCTTTATCATGCTGTCAGAGATCCAGCGGGTGCAGTTGAAAACCCAGATCATAATCCATCTGGCTTAGCTGGCGTAAGGCCAGGAACGATGAAACAATTAATGAAGGAAAGATTTCCAGATTTATCCATCATTGATAAAGACATTTATAATGATTTAAGAAAAATCAAAGAGCAGATCAAAGCTGGTGTTTACGGTCAACAAGCTCAAGAAAATTTGAAAAAAGTCACTTTGTTATTATCTGCATCCAATAATAGCAACAATAATGCGCCTAATAATCATAAAATGCCTGTAACATTGCAAGAAGACACTAAAAGTTTGATAAGAGATAGTAACAACAACAATATCGGTACCACCAATGGTAATAGCAATAACAATAATCCAAATCTTACAGTGGCAGCACAACAAGCTGCTGAAGTTGCAGCAGCAGCAGCAGCTGCAGCTGCTGCTGTTCAGCAACATCAAATTCATCAAGTACAACAACAACAATTACAGATGCAATTGCAGCGACAAGCACAACATGAAATGTTACTGCATCCATTATCTTCTGCAACTGGCGGTGCTGATGAAAATGATAATGCGAACAATAGTGGTGTCAATTCCAATGATTCTGGAAATGTGACCGGTGATAATGGAACCAATGATGTTCAAGGTGCCATCAATGAGATCACTGATGGAAATATTGACTCTGCATTCCTTATGGAAAACATTAGTAATGGAGATGAAAATAATAAAGATGGAAATTGAGTTACTGATGCCTGGGTGATTTTTCAATTTATTTAGAATCGTAGGTTCTACATTTTTTTTTCTTCTCTAAACAATAAATGAATAAATAGTATTAACGATGAATTATAATCATAATGAATTGTAGAATTGTAGAAACATGCAAATGGATAGAAACAGCTTTATTTTTTTTTGTTGAAAGTCAATAAGAATTGAAATGAATTAAGTTTATACTATGACTGCAGCAGTCTTGACAAGAAAATTAAACACTCATAGAATTAATACATACATTATTATAAATGAAATAATAGTAAATAATGAAAAATATAGAATGTTTTCAAGAGTGGGTAAAAAATCAAGCATTCTGAATATATATTAAAAAAAACCTATCAAAAATTATTAGCGATCATTAAGTAAAGAAAAAAAAATAAGTAATAAATAAGAAACAATATGTAGCAAAAAAAAACCAAGAAAAAACCAAACAAGAAATTCACCAAGGATCATCATCCTCGTCCTCATCTTCTTCATCGTAATCATGTATAACATCTCCCATTGTATCATCATCATCATCATCATCATCGTCGTCATTCTCATCATCATTATCGTGGTACCCGGCACCATTCAGAAACGTGTAACTTCCATTACTCAGCAAATGATTATTGATTTCATTATCATTAAGATTATCTATAGGTGACAAAATTGGAGAGATTGCCGTAGTTGTATTTATCAAATTGGACGATGACGCTGAAGTTGCTGCTGGCGATGGTTTTTTAATGTTGTTCATTATTAACTTTTTGTTATGTGATTCAATCAATTTTTGGATATCTTTACCATCATAATTGTGTGATTTCAATGTTGCTGAGGTAGATATAGTTGTAGTAGTTAATTGAGATCTTTGATATTTTGGTAATCTTTTATCATTTCTTACATTGAATTGTAATTCATGAATGTTTTCCAAAATGTAGGCATTTGCTAATCTCCAAAACTTCAAGTCTTCCGAAATAAATTTTTTAAAGATTTTAGAAAACTGCAAAAATAACTTCAAAATGGAAATTCTGAAAAATTTTAAGAAATTAGAAATGTTAGTTTTTAAATTTTTGGAAATTTTATTAGTTTCTAACTTTAAAATCTCAGATAACTGTAATAATGTATGCCTTTCCTTCTTAAGTTTATTAAGCTCGGTGATTCTTTGTAATTTGGTAAGTCTCTCAGGTTTGATATTTTTCAAGTTATTAGAATTCTTGGAATTACTAGAACTTCCAAAGAGAGAGGATAACCAAAAAGGTGAAGGAGAAGTGATTTCCTTGTTACTTTCAGCAGTTGAATCGATACTTGCTTGATCAATCAATTGTTCATTGTTATCATCAATATGCTCATCTTCTTGATATTGTTCATCTTCACCTTCGTCATTGTCATTATCATCATTTAAAAATAAATCAGAATGTTGTTCTTGATATCTCTTTCGTTGCTGAAGATCATTATATGAATTCTTTATAGTTTTACTAACATTCAAATTTGATTTTAAAATTTGTTCAAGTTTCAAATATTTAGAATCAATATTTTCAATTTCTTCAATCAAGGAGTTTCTTTCGAGTAATCTTTTATTGACTAAAAGAAGTTGTAAGTTTTTCAATTTTTGGAAATTTAACAATTCTAGAATTATATTTTTTAAAAGCTTATTCAAATGATTCAAAGGAACTTGAAAATTTGATTCAATTTGAGATTGAAATATTTCTAAATTGATGAACTCGTTATCTATAGACTGACCGATTTTTTCGATACCTGTAGATAAATTATAAATTTTTTTAAATTCAGAGGATGTTGGGGAAGAACCAGAGGTACTGAAAGAGGTCGAAATTGGTTCAAAAGTCATTGAAACATCATATTCTAAAGAGAAACCATTAAAGTATGCGCCAAGCTTTGATAGATTTGATATAATATCTTTATTTAAGGGAGTAATTGAGCTTTGCCAATTTGCAAGGATCGGAGTCAACACTTTGATAAACTTTAATAAATTGTGCTCCAAAAATTTGAAAAGTTGAAAATCATCAACATTGATTAGCAATTTTTCTTTTTGCCATTCAGTGTTTGATAATTCTTCATGAAGAGAATTTTTTTGGTTGACTAGATTGATGTAATTGTTTATAATGAACTCATAATTTTTCAAGTTATTAGCTGGAGGAATAGGTAGTAGCTGGTGATAAGGAGAGACTCTTAATGGATTGATGGGGTCATTCAATAAGTTTGTCTTTTGTAAAAGATTATAAGGCGGAAGCTTCAAAATATCCTGAAATTTTGCGATAGAAGGATCAAGAAATTTCAAAAAAATATCGTGGAATTTCATAGGTGGGAGGAAGGAATCGTCGTTATCATATTGGGCATCATCATGGGGATCATGAATGTTGTTGTTGAACATGATCAAAAAATTGAGGAAGAACTTTAAACCGTTCAATCTTCGTTCGATAAACTTCAAGTTTGAAGATTGTACGTTCAATGGGTTCAACAAGTAATTGGCAAACGAATGCTTGTTTGGCAAAGAAGGGATGATCACCATAGGATAGATCAATCTGAGATATTGCCGCAACTTGTCGAAATCTGAGTACCGTCTTTTAATCTCCAAGTTCTGCAACTTGATGACGTACACAATGATCGGCTTCCCCTTGTCGTCCTTGATTTGCAAGAAGCACGGAATGTCGATCTCTATTGAAGGATTGGCTGTGAGGATCTGCAATGGCGTAGTGGTGGACTCCTGGTAGCAGAGTTCGTCGTAGTCGTCTTGAAAGATGCCGCTGCTGGCCGCGTTCTCCATCAAGTCGTTATCGTACTGGTCCTGAAGAAGTGACGCCTGTGACGACTTCACCAATAGCGAGGGCGAGAGCACGGAGCTGCTGTCGGCCGTGTTGCTGTGGTTGTTACCGGCAGCGGTGCTGTGGGGATGGTTGTCGATTCCGGAGGCAAACAAATGGTCGCTTCCGGCGAATGGGTTGTTATCCTCTTCAAACAAAGACATGCTGCTGTGCTTTCTTCCTTTTTTCTACTTTCTGGCTGGTAAATCAAAGGCTGTTGTTCTGTGATCGCCTTAGTGGGAGGAAAAAAAAAAATCAAGTCAGAGCAATACCAATGGGTAATGAGTCGTGAACACGTCTTCAGATTGGGTTACTGGTACAGCAGATAAGCAATCGGATGGTTTACATGAAAACAACAACCAATTAGTTCTCAAAAAGGAGAAATATGTAAGGCAAGTAAGAGGAAAAAACAAAAAAAAAAAAAAAAGAACAAAAAAAAAGGGAAGCATCACGTGATAGGCACGTGAACAGAAAATTACTGGTTCTTCTTCCAGACACGGACTATCCGTCAGATAATTTTTCCGAAGCGTTGGCTCATAACCGGTCATCGCGCGTAACCAACAAAAATAAAATAATAATTGGCAATTTTACGTCCATCCGTACCGGATGGCATATCTCAAGTTTTCCTTAGTTTGACGGCAAATTCAAGTCCGATGCGGCTGGAAGACGGAAAACTGTTTTTTTTTTTTTTTTTTTCTTTTTTTTTTACTTTTCTTCTGCGTTGCAGCGTTTGGCTCAGAAAACGGTTGAAATAATTTTGGCTTTAATAGAATGAAAACTCGTCCGTTATAAGAGTTAGGAATAGAGGATATTTATGCGTTGTTGTGCTGGGAAGAAAAAATGGATGGGAATCAAGGTAAAAGGATGTAAAAGGATGTAGAAGTAAGCTTTTGGGAATAACAAAGTTTTTGATCTCTCCCTGCTTTATTATCTGTTTTATATTTTGCCTTCTATTTCTATTGTTTTCTATTCTGTTTTATGTTCTTTTCTTTTTCTTTTCCTTTTCCTTTTCCTTTTCCATTTTCTTTTCCATTTCCTTTTTAATCCCCTTTCTATTCTAAACTGGCCCTACTGGAAAACGAAAGCTTGAAAACGAATAATGGTAAATGCATTCTTGAAAAGGACAACTGGAAAATGCATACGTGAAAATGGAAACCTGAACACTTCTATAAAAACACTTCTATACTTGGTACTCAAATACTTGGATTCTTAAACACCTCGATACTTGAACACTTCAGTATCCGCTCGGCTGAGCCATGGCCCCCATGTTCTGCTGTAAAATAGACGACTTAAGCCGTGTAGAAGCGGTTCTGATTCTTTCTCCGTACGTACAGCTGGACTCCACGTTAACGAACATGCAACACGACGCACAGCTTGCAACCGAAACTTGAAAAAGAAACAGACACAGAAATAATGCCAGAAGGTTGCAACGAGAGAAAAAAAATTTTTCTTTTTCTTTTTTTTTCGTTTGTAAGGAGGTTATTTTTAGCAGTGGGAGAGTCATTTGCTGCTGATTGGCAAACCTTTCACAGCTACACAACAGCAGACTTTGCAACCAAAAAAGACATTTCTGGCAGATCCAAAGCCCCTGCAACAGCACATCCTTCCCGAGACAGCATATGAGTCGCTCAGAGATCAACTGAGGATTCAATCTAGTTAGTAGCCGAGACAGACACTTAAACAAACAAACGAAACAGCACCATACTCAAAAGGCAGAATCTTTCTGTACACCTTGCAACGTCTGTGCCAGAGACCCCATGCTTGAGCCAGGCTTGTCCACCGCTGCCGATGACGTCGACACGCCAGCAACAAACCCTTCCTCTGCCGCCGCGACCCCAGCGCCGGGCAGCAGCAGCACCACCACCACCGCCATCACCGCAAAAAGAGACCCCAAGATCTTTGTCCACAAGCTATACACCATGCTTCACGACGAGAACCAGCCAATAGTTCATCTTATATGGTGGAGCCCCACCTCAGACCACTCGTTCTTTCTTGTTCCTAACGAAGAGTTTTCCAACAAGGTCCTATTGAAGTATTTCAAGCATTCCAACATCTCCAGTTTTGTCAGACAGTTGAACATGTACGGGTTTCATAAAGTAAATGATAAAGATGCAAGTGGCTCCTCCAGCGCTCCTGTGCCATCAGCAGTTAATTCCGTCTCTCCCAACAAATGGGAATTTGCTCATAATGATAGCCATTTTAGAAAGAATGATTTTGACGGCTTGAAATTTATAAAGAGAAGATCCGCAAAGAACAACAACAATAACAACAGCAATAACTCAAATTCAGAGAAGGCTGATAATGATACAGAATGTGCTGTCGATCCAGTAAGGCCCAGTTTCATGGACAGCTCAGATTATAGTATCCCAGATATTCTGGATCAAGCTTATCCTGATGTAAACTGTATGCTTCTAGAAGAACTCAAAAGAACAAATTTGGATATGTTGTCTCTCGTTGATGTGTTTCTCAACAACTCATCGATTGGCAACTCTTCTTCTTCTTCCTCCTCCTCCTCCTCATTTTTCCTGGATAGCTCATCGCTATTTCTTTCTGTGAGGTCTAAAGTTCAAAATAGATTAAACATTCTAAAAAAACACAGATTTATGGCTTTCCCCTCAAACGGTGTTCCACCTCCTGCATTGCTGCAACAACAACAGGCGTATCCTACCCCTTCAGCAATACTTACAAACGCTTCATCATCGAGCAATTATTCCAGAAATTTTAATCAATACCAACAGCAGGCGTCTTCTTCACCATATGATAGTAGTAGCAATGGCAGTCATGCACCTCAACAATTCAGAGCCTCACTGTATTATTCGAAATATCCTTCTGCGTCAAATGCTAATTCATCCTCATCATCTTCAAGGAACTTAAGCGTCACATACGATCCATTAGAACCACATATGCCTCCTGTTATTACGCAACAAGCCACTGGAGCGCTCCCTACTACTCCTACAGGCGGCTCCATTACTGGTGGTAGCACAGGTTCCCATATGAATAAAAGTCATAGCAGTATAGTTTCCAATTCTTCTCGTGGTACGGGAATAGCGCGCTCTTCTATGGAATTATCTTCGACTACTACTAATAACTTTGCAAATGCATTTAATGCACAAGGTGTGATAAATTCAAGAGAATTCTCACAGTTGTATACAAATAACAATAGCTACGGAGTGTCTCCCTCTAATAATTCAAGCACTACAGGTAACGGACATGGTGATTATTTCAATAATAATAATGACGGCCATCACCATAATGGAACCCATGGTCAAAACCAAAATCACCAAGTACTCTCTCATTCTCATTTTAGACCGGAATATTCTCCTCATCTGACTCATATCCCTGAAAGGCCGCGCCATTCGCTGAATGATGTATTGTTTGACAGTACTCATTCTTCATTTAGTGCTTCCAATAATCATCACAACATTCCAAGCGTTTCCTCACAGGCGACCGTGACTCCATTTAATGGAAAATATTCGCCTCAACCGTCTCTTGTACCTACTGCACCATCCTACAGCAACTATCCTCCACATCATTCCTTTAGTAGTGGTACTGTTGTTACTGCAACTTTAAATAGCATAAATGCAAACGTTCGTGCAGGTCATCCTCATCATCATAATGTCAATGGAAGTATTCATCACCCTAGAAGTATTCCAGACTTTCATCATATTAATAATAATTTTACGACTCCTGGTAATACGAGCGCCATGAACAATATACGACACCAATCGAGTAGTAATAGCAGTAGTAATAATTCTGCTCCATTAACCATTCAATCACAACAGCAACAACAGCAGCAGCAGCAACATAAGGATTCTATAATTGAACATGCAGGTCCTCAACAACAGATCATTCAGTCAAAGTCGAGCATACATGGTGGTACGAAATCACTGCAGGATTCTTCTGGAAATGTCGAAGCTGGCTACCCTGTCTATAATCCAAAATACACTATTGATTACACACGAAACTCTGTGGTAAGCTCAAGTAAAGCACCACCTCCAGGGCAAACAAAAAATGGTGCTGATATTGCTCAATTAGGATCGATATCTTCAACAGGTGGTGGCCTTCACAATAATAATACAAACAGACCAGCAAGTTTCATTTCAAGAAAGAATAATAATAGTAGTGTGTTGTCTTTGCTTAATAATGGGAAAGCAAATTTAGGAACGCACAATAGTGCTAATTCAATAAATGACCATGCGAAGGATTTAAATAACAGTGGTGGTAATTTTGATGCTGAAAATCCATCGCAATTGAAAGTGAGTGACCCTAACGATCATGAAAATTTCACAAGTGTTGATGATGTAGCTGACGGAAGAGTTTTTAAAAGAGCGAGACAATCTTGATGTGGAACCTTTATGACTATATACATCATAAGTGCTTTATTTTTCCTCCCAACCTATATATATATTCTTTTTAAACCATTTTTAGGTATGTTTTACTTAATTGTTTACTTCATCTTGTTGTTTTGATTTCTTTCTTTTTGAATCCAAGGAAACATACGTTTCTATTTTCTTTCTCTTTCTCCGTTTTTATTGTTATTATTATTATTATTTTTTTTTTTTTTTTTTTTGATATTTTTATGTTTGTAAACCTCAATCTTTGACTATCTTTATCACTGTTTTCCCTTTTCACATGTACGACTACTTATCCACTTATCTCTTTAATTTTTATTGATTTTTTATCTTTACTTCATATTATAGTATATTTATGCCTTTTTGTTTCTATTATTTATAAATTAACAAAATAAAAAAGAAAATCTTATGTCTTAGTTCGAATGATAAATTTTTTTGTGTCTTTTCGTATTATACAGAAAATACTGAGTCCCATTTTTTCACCCAGTGAAACAAGTACATATTGTGAAAATATTATGTTAGATTATATTTTTAAGGTAACTTGTAAATTGGTCTAATATAAAAAAACACTAACTACCAAATCTGATGAATTATTAATGGTTTAAAAGTATTAAGATATTTTTCAAATGAAATAAAAACAGAGAAGGAAATCAAATGGTATTTAGGGAGGTGTTCTTTGTACGTTCAAACAGTTTTTGGGCATTGTAAAACGCGTTTCCATTGATCTTCTTTTTTAGGTATTCTATTTTTTAATGTAAGGCAAAATAAGACTTCACTTAAATTTATTGTTTTATTTATTTAACAAACTTTTATGCAGATATACTACATCAGATAGATAATATGCGTGTTTGGGTTAAATAAGAAAATACATGTTAGAATGAAAACATATATCTTAAATCATTGAGCAGCATATATTCTTAAACAACAAAAGTTGACCTAGTATCAGCCAAACAATTATTTGCTATGATTAAGACTGGCGTTGTGATATGGTTAAACACAGAGATTTAATTCATGTATAAGTCAATTGTTTAATATTTGATTTTTCTTTTGAAAAGAAGAATGAACCAAGCAAAACGAAAAAAGCCTCTTACTAAGTATGCAATCTGGTTTTTAATTAAAGAGTAAACATGTAGTTTTATTAAAAATTTCATAATGTAAAGACAATTTCAAAGATTTGAAAGTTCAAGCATTTTATGAGTTTCCTTAAATAAATATTTCATGTTGGAAATATAAGGTAAGAATGTATGTATGTTAGTGTATTGCGATGTACTAATATGAAAATGTAAAAATGTAGAATTTTCAGAAATGGAAATTAAAAAGAAAAAAGATTTTTTTTTTTACATTGAATAATCAAGCCAAAAAAAATTCTTGATGAGATGAGATTCCTGATTGATCAATAATGGATATTTTAAAATGAACAATTGAAGTATTATCAGTTACAGTTGAATTTTATTGCGTACCTTGTATTTGATTTTCTGAAAAGAAAGATTTGATTGATATAAATTGATGCAGAATCAATTAAATTGAACCACTACTTATTCACAAAAAAAATGGGTGGATCTCAATTAAAAAGATTAAAGGCAACCTTGAAATCTAAAGGATTGACTGGTGTTTCCAATAATGGTAAATCCAAAAATAACAAAAAGAATCGTCCGATAGATTTTAGGAAACAAGATAAGGAAGAAATAATACAACAGATTAGAGAAGAGTTCAATCCTTTTGATGTTAAAGTTACCAGAAACAAACATATGGTTGTTACGGATACCGGTAACAAGCGAGTTGTTGGTAAACCAAGTGTTTCTAAGCTGAAAGCCGAAGAGGAACGTACATTAGCTTATGAATATCAGAAGTCTAAACTGGGTAAAAATAATAGAATTATAGATAAGAGATTTGGTGAAGGCGATAATAATTTATCTATGGAAGAAAAAATGTTGGAGCGTTTCACTCAAGAAAAAGTCAAGAACTCCACCATCAAAAAAAGTTTATTCCATTTAGATGATTCAGATGACGATGACGATGATGCAAATGGCGGGCTCCAGTTAACACATAGTGGTAAATCATTATATGAATTAAATGGCCTTGGAGATTCTAACAAACGATACCATGACGGTAACGAAGATGATGATCTACAAGAACAACCACAACGAAAGAGAACAAAAGCAGAAATTATGAAGGAGGTTATTGCCAAATCAAAGTTTTATAAGCATGAAAGACAAAAGAAACAACAAGAACTAGAAAACAAAGTTCAAGATTTGAATGATGGGTTCGATGATATTATGCTGGAATTGAGAACTGCAGATGCGGCAGCAGCTAAAGACAGTGATGATGAAAGTGATTTATTAACTGAAAAAGATAAAGAATACAAAAAGAAATATAACACTTTACAATTCCAAGGCAAATCTAAACCAACCACAAGAACGAAGACAGAAGAAGAGATCGCCAAAGAATACGAAGACAACAAAAAGAAATTGGAAGAAGATAGAAAGAGACGTATGGAAGGTATGGATAGGGAGAATGAAGTTGTTGGCGACGATTTGGATGATAATGAGTACGAAGATGATTTTTGGGTAAAGAATGACAGCGAAGAAGAAGAAGAAGAAGAAGAAAATGAAAATAGTGAAGAAGATGAAGGAGAAGAAAGTGAAGACGAACGCGAAACTTCTGGCCGTAGAATGAAAACAGAAAAGACTAGCATTGTCAAATGTCCAGGAACTCATGCAGAATTTCTTGAGATTTTATCAAAAGAAAATTCCATTTATTGTATTCCCATCGTGAATACTATTTTTAAAACATACCAAGCCCATTTGGCTGTGGGTTACAAACAAAAAATTGCGTTATTCAGTAAAGTATTGCTAAATCATATGTTATACTTAGCTGATTTAAGTGAATCTTTGACTAATAAAGAAGATTATCAAACTTATGTGAAGACACAAAACGAGTTAATTTTAGTACTACAGAAATTAGTCAAGAAACATTTAGTTGCCATTACCGAAGAATTTAGATTGATTTTGGACAGCATTGAAACCAGATTTGTGAAATCTTTGGAATCAAGTAAAAAGAATAATAGTAAGAATCAGGTTCCAAAAATATCAGATTTGTTTTTTTTTACTTTAATAGGTTCAATCTACTCAACATCTGATTATTATCATCTAGTGGTAACACCAGCTAATACTTTGCTCGGTGAGTTTTTGAATTTGGTTACCTTCTCAAATAATTACTATCAGAATATTAGAAGTATTTTCTCAGGCTTATATATTTGTGATCTATTATTAAATTATCAAAGATTAGCCAAACGTTACATTCCAGAGGTTGCAATTTTTTTACAACAAATATGTATTATTTACAGTGGTTTCACGGAAAATAGCGAATATACTTGTTTAATTCCAGTCTTTAAAATCTCGAAAGAAAAGTTTTATTCTATTGATATGGAAAAAGATTTAAAGACATCGAAGACATTAAAAATAAGTGATTTGAATAAATTAGATGATATTCCAACGATCGAAAAATTGTTGTATATAAAAACAATGAACTTGATTCAAAGTTATTCCGAAATTATCTGGAAGGAAAAATCGGCGTTCAGAGAAATCATTCATCCATTTTGTAATCTTTTGAAATCTTATGAGTTACCTATCTCCAATAATGTGTTGTCTAACATTGAAAATATGATCAAGTTTAACGTACATATTCCATTGGCATTGCAATACCACAAACCGATTGCCATTGCAACTTACCCACCTAAATTTGAGGTAAATTTCAATCCAACCAAGAAGTACGATGAATCCGGTAATGCCGAACTTAATAAATTGAAGAGTCAAGTGAGAAAGGAACGTAAATTGACTATAAGAGAATTGAGAAAGGACAATAAATTTATGGCTAGACAAAAGATTGGTGAAACCAAACAGAAGTATGAAGATTACCATAAGAAGATTTCTGGTATTGTTAATAGTATTAACACCATTGAAGGTAAAGAAAGAAATCAATACGAAAAAGAAAAGAGAAGAAGCAAAAATAAAAAATAATTGTGTGCCAATTCTTTCTTGCCATATATACATGTAGCGTAACCTTTATTTACAATATAAAAATTTGAATTATTTGTAATATTTAGAACCGTAAGCTTTACAGTTTTTCACTAGTGGATGAAGTAAATTCATTGGAAATCTAATCGAAATTTCAGATACATTTCATGTTTAAAAATTTCTTTATTCGCACTTGTGCATGAGATGCCAAAACAAAAAAAAAAAAAATAAAAAAGCAAAAAATAAAATTTTTATTTCTTTTGAAAAGTACATTCATTCGTCGAGTGATTGCAAATGCTACATTGATTAATCAGTTAATAACTTGTTTTGTTTTTCATTCAATCTGAAAAACGTTTGGATTATAATACGAATAACTCTAGATAATGTCAGATAGGGACGAAAGAGAAGATAGAGATTCTATTAAGAGAAGAAAGATCGAAGAGATTGACGAAAATGGCGAGGCTATACTACCAGCGGAAGAGTCTAAACAAAACAAAAGACCTCCTGCAAAAGTATATCCATTCACTTTAGATACCTTTCAAAGGGATGCTATTGACTGTATTGAAAATGATATATCAGTGTTAGTGGCCGCCCATACTTCTGCCGGTAAAACTGTTGTTGCAGAATATGCAATTGCCCAATCCTTACGCGATAAACAAAGAGTAATTTACACTTCTCCAATTAAAGCTTTATCTAATCAAAAGTATCGTGAATTGAGTGCAGAATTTGGTGATGTTGGGCTAATGACAGGCGATGTTACTATTAACCCTGACGCAGGTTGTTTAGTTATGACGACTGAAATTTTACGTTCTATGCTTTATAGAGGTTCTGAAATTATGAGAGAAGTGGCATGGGTCATTTTTGATGAAGTTCATTATATGCGTGATAAAGATAGAGGTGTTGTTTGGGAAGAGACCATTATTTTGTTACCAGACAAGGTGCATTATGTTTTTCTTTCTGCCACCATTCCTAACGGTAAGGAATTTGCTAACTGGATCACTAAGATTCATCACCAAGAATGTAAAATTGTGTACACTGATTATAGACCGACACCATTACAACATTATTTATTTCCAGCAAATGGTGATGGTATACATTTAGTTGTGGATGAGAAAGGTACATTTAGAGAAGAAAATTTTCAAAAAGCCATGGCTGCTATCAGTACCAACCAGGGTGATGATCCAGGTCAAATTGGTAATAACAAGCTAATGAAACAAGGAAAGTCTTTCAAAGGTGGTAAGCAAGGCGGTACAAGTGATATTTACAAGATTGTTAAGATGATATGGATGAAGAAATATAATCCAGTTATTGTATTCTCGTTTAGTAAAAGAGATTGTGAATCTCTAGCCTTGAAAATGTCTAAATTAGACTTCAATTCAGAAGAAGAAAAGGAAACTATAGTCAAGATATTTAATAATGCTATCAGCATTTTACCTGAAGGCGATCAAGATTTACCACAGATAAAGAATATTTTACCTTTATTGAAGCGTGGTATCGGTATCCATCATTCTGGTTTACTTCCAATTTTGAAAGAGATTATCGAAATTTTATTCCAAGAAAATTTCCTTAAAGTTCTTTTTGCCACTGAAACTTTTTCTATTGGTTTAAATATGCCTGCTAAAACTGTTGTTTTCACTTCTGTGCGTAAATGGGATGGTAAAGGATTTAGATGGGTAAGTGGCGGTGAATATATTCAAATGAGTGGTCGTGCAGGTAGAAGAGGTATTGATGATAGAGGTATTGTTATTATGATGATTGATGAAAAAATGGAGCCACAAGTAGCCAAAGGAATGGTTAAAGGTGTCAGTGATAGATTGGACTCTGCTTTCCATTTGGGATATAATATGATTTTGAATTTGATGAGAGTCGAAGGTATATCACCAGAATTTTTACTAGAGAATTCTTTTTATCAATTTCAAAATGCAGCAGCTGTTCCAAAATTAGAGGAAGAATTAGCTTCCAAGAGTGAAGAAATGAAACAAATTCAAATTCCAGACGAATCAACTATAAAGGAAAGCTATGAATTGAAACAAAACTTAGTTAAATACCATTCAGATATGGTAAAAGTTATCACTCACCCAAGTCACATCTTAAATTTCTTGCAATCTGGTAGATTAGTTAAAGTAGAAGTTCCAAATACCAATGAATCTGATAAAGAGAATACAACTTTTAAATATGGCTGGGGTGCTGTTGTGAATTACAAAAAGAGAATCAGCAAGAGAGATCCAAATCATGTTTATCCAGATCATGAACAATATAATGTCGTTGTTCTAGTGAATTCAATGTATGTCGATGCCCCAACAAATTTAGTTATGCTTTTCAACCCTGACCTTCCTATTGGTATTCGTCCAGCCCGTGAAGGCGAACAATCCAAACCTGAATGTATTCCAATTGTTTTAAGTTCAATCAAAGAAATTTCAAAAGTAAGAATTCACTTGCCAAGTGACATCAGGCTGAATGCACAAAAGCTAACTGTTGGAAAGTCCATTAAGGAAGTTGAACGTAGATTCCCAGATGGATTTCCGTTGTTGGATCCAATTGAAGATATGAAGATTGATGACCCTCAATTTAACAAACTACTTAAAAAAATTGAAGTTTTAGAATCAAAATTAAATACCAATCCATTAACTAACGCACCTGGTTTTAAAAAAAAATATGACGAATATGTTAAGAAAATTGGGTTGAAAAATGAAATGGGTAAACTTTCAAAACAGATAAATGAAGCCAAGGCTATCATTCAATTAGATGATTTGAAATATCGTAAAAGAGTGTTACGAAGATTGGGGTTCACTAATCAGCAAGATATTATTGAATTGAAAGGACGTGTAGCTTGTGAAATCTCAACGGGTGATGAGCTTTTACTTACAGAGTTGATTTTTAATGGTAATTTTAATGAATTAACCCCTGGGCAATGTGCTGCATTATTATCTTGTTTTGTATTCGAAGAAAGATCCAAAGAAATACCTCGTTTACGTGCAGAACTAGCTGAACCATTGAAGGCCATGCAAGAAATTGCTTTAAAAATTGCTAAAGTGGTTAAAGATTGCAAGATTGAAATTATTGAAAAGGATTATGTCGAATCTTTCAGACCTGAATTGATGGAAGTTGTTCATGCTTGGTGTAACAAAGCAACTTTTACTCAAATTTGCAAAATGACTGATGTTTATGAAGGTAGTTTGATTAGAATGTTTAAGAGATTAGAAGAGATGATCAAACAAATGATTGATGCTGCTAAAACTATTGGTAATTCTGACTTGGGAAAGAAGATGGAACAAGCATTAGAATTAATTCATAGAGATATTGTGGGTGCTGGTTCTTTGTATTTATAAGCTTATTCTAATAAATTTGCAAATATTTTTACTAAATATTATATTATTCAAAATATCATGCGTAAGTCTTCTGTTTTGTCAGAGAATTTTGATTTTCGTTTATGGTTTCCACAATATGATATACACACTGTTTGTCGAAATAAATTATACGACTTGTAGATTCGAGTCAGAGACTTTTATTACTTATTTTCTATAATTACTTCATTCTATTAGATTCTATATAATTCTATTATTTTATTAACTGTAATAGCCACACAAATTTAAAATTTTGAATTTTGCTTATAACTATTCATATTTTCTATTGAGATTCTATATCTTTTTTTTTTACCTCTTTTGTTTAACTCCAAAATTCTACTTTATATAAAAATAATTACTCGACATCTCTGTTGGCCAAAAAAAAAATAAAAAAAAAAAATTAAAGCAACATCTTTCGTTTAACTATATTTTGCTTTCCAAATGAAATTCTTCCAGTTATCTTTGATCCTGAGTTCTTTGCTATCATTGATCAAAATCAAATCTTCGGTCGTATCAATGGCGGTTTGCAATAGATCAATTCCATAATTTAATTCATCTTCGGTGTAAGATTCCTTTTGTGCTTCATTAAAAATAATACTTTGAAGTTTTTTGAATCTCAATATTTTTTCCAACAGAATTCCACCTGTATTAACATTCATTAACTTTCTTAAATATTGATCATTCATTAAGTTCTCTAATGAAAAGTAATATTCGAGTTGTCTTTTTACAGAGTTTGCAATTCTCATAAATTCCGCATCCCTTTCTACTGATTCGTAAGAGTCATCAGCGAATTCATGAAAATCATTAGATGAAAAATTACCATAGAAACCATTTCCATTCGCCATGAAATTTGAAGTTAACGGTGCTTGTGGACTCATTATGCATTGTTGGAAAACTGGAGATGAAATCATAGGATTTATTGGCAATGTTGGAATAAATGCTTGAGGAGTCATTGGATGAAATGGTTGTGGCGATAATGGACCATTAAATTGATAAACGGGCATTCGCATCATTATTGGGCTCATCTGACCGATTGGACGAGCGGTATTACGGCTACTTCCAGAATGATTACTATATTGGCTTCTTGTAGGAGATATATTTGTACTAGTCTCGTAAGCATCCAATGAGGTATCTGGCGAAGAGAAGGCGCTACTCCTTCTCTCTGGAGAATTTGCATAAGGCTCATTATTAAACATATATGGCATTGTGGATAGCGGTGGAGGTTGCAGTTTAACAAATTGATTTGGAATCATCATATAGTTAGGTGAATACATATTATTCATAAGGAAATTATTGGAGGGCAACGTTTGATGATTATGAAAATTTTCCGGCGGAAACATGTGTGGAATCATTGGTGCAGTAGAAAAATTTGGCGTTACTGGTGTGTAAAAAGGGGTATGTGGTGGTGGATATGATTCAATGTTATTTTGATAATTTTGGTATCCAGAGTTGCTATTGTGGCTACTGTGGTTGAATTTCTTCTTTTGTCTCAAAGAGCGGCTATTCGAACGCCTGAATGAGTTTGTATTTCTATCGGAGTATCTATTTGCGTGTAATTCAGAATCATCATTCGAAGTCTTATAGTTATTGTGGATTGAGGAGGTTTTCTCTGTAGTGGTAATCGATACCGGAGCGCTTAATTGTAATGAACTACTTTCTTTTGTCAACGCTGTAGTAGCGGTAGTTGTTTTATTGATACTTCCATTCAACTCATTTGGAATAAAGATATTCAAGGAAGGAACCAAATTACATGAGGTTTCAGAAAATTTGCTGATATTATCTGCTTCAAAAAGATTCAATTTATTAAATTGTTCCGATAATGGTTCGACAACTTTTTTATCACTGTTGACAGTAGAGTATGAAATAATTTCAGGTAAATGCAAATTGGCCTTTTTGATCGCCTCTTGCTCATAAAATATAAATGAGTCATTGATATTTGAAACATCAATATCGAAATTTGTATTTTCATTTCTAAATTTAGAAAATCTCTTTTTTTTAGGTTTGTAACCTGTGTTGTTAGTCTTATAGGAGGATGTAAAATTGACAGAATTTTCACGTGCCACGTTTTTTTGAGAGTCATCGTCGGCGCTACTATTTTGAGGAGTAAAATTTATCATTTGGTAAGTGTTGGTGCTTCCCAAAGGTTTAGGCTTTTTGTTCCATGGATTTTCTTTTGGGACTGGAGCAGGCGACAACATTGAATGGGAACCTAATGAAGGATTAATCACTACGTCATCCCTAGTTTCAAAAGATAACTTTTTTGAAGACATTAGGAGCCAAGTTATTGAATGAGAATTTAATAACGAAGTGGAGAAGATAAATATAAAATAAACTGTGTGAGAAGACGATAAAAATCTTTATGTGAGTCTTCCAGCAAAAAATGAAGGCTGGGGTAAAAATAAAACAAGATTAAGTAAATAACTGAAGTTGAAAGGGAAGAACAGAAAGAAAGAAGGGAAAAGAAAATTACTAGGAATATAAATCAATCAAAGAGTATTAGTTTTTTTTCATAAAGAAAGAAAAAAAAAAAGAATGGGTTAAGTTAGAGTATTATTATTATTCTTTCTTTTTGGTAGATGATACTTGGAATAGAATATGTAACTGGAAACCAATGTAAGGTAAAGAGATGCTAGTTGAGTCAATAATAATATTTTCTCGTGAGTTCTTGGTTCGAACTTGTTTTTCAATCTTTTTAAATTAAGCTTTTTCTGTGTAAAGTCAAGAGATTTGTAGAACTTAAACTATAAATAGTGACTGGATAAGCTTGTTACTGCTTTACAACTCAAAGAAAAGTATTGAATGAATGATTTACTGACCGACGTAATATTCAATTAAAGGTTGTGATAACACTATATATATATTTATAATTATAGTAGAAATCAGTGGCAAAATATTTGGGAGGAATTCAGATGATATTTATAGTTTTCCTAAATTTAACACTCTGTAGATCAAAAATCACAGATTCCCTGTCAAAAAAAAAAGAAAAAAAAAACCTTATTTTTTTTTGAATTCCGTGTTTCTATGCAATAAAAAAGGAATTAGCTGTAAATTCGTTTCCCAGATATTCCAATATACCTAACAAACAAGTACAGAAATACATAATTACCTAGACACCACATTTTGTGTGGCAAAATTGCGGTTGCTGGGTTAGGGGACTGACTGACGAAAAAGTAGTTTCGGCGCTTAATTCTGTGGAGTTTTTGTGGGTTTAGAAAGTTATTCACTGTTGGCGCCTAAGTTTGCATAGGGAGATACTGGGGCTAGTGAATCGAAAAAAATCTGCTTAGGGACTGTTGATGCAAATAAAGCAGTTTAAAAGACGTCCTATGAGGGGCTTGAACGTGTGCTTCAATTTATTCGGCTTTAGGTGTTGAGATTGGATCATGATTGGATATCGTACGATCAAAAACAGATTTCCGCAAGTTCTCTATTTGACTTATACATCCTAACACCAAAATAACACAATTGGTGTATGGATTAGATCATAAAAAAAATTTATAGAAGCTGATTGGCTTATTTATCAGAACAATAATAATTTCAATCTCATTTATTCAAACAAACATTTTATCCCTAAAATGCTAATATCAGATACATTTTTTTGTCACCTATTTTCATAACCTTGATAAATACCACTTGCAAAAATGTTCAACCTAAAGTCTATGGTACTTAAGTACTTTGTTTTCTCCGCTGTTGTGTGGCTTCTTTTCACAACGGCGATCCCCCAGCTTATTGAAACATACGGTGGCTCTTGGTTTAAGTTCTCCTTGAATAACTACAACAATATCCTCAATTCAAACAAACTAGCAAATTCGGATATCTATTTTGTGATAGCTCATCCTGATGATGAAGTGATGTTTTTTGCGCCAACTATCATTGAGTTGGGAAAACCGGAATACAGCAATAGGTTACATTTGATTTGTTTCAGTGCTGGCGATGCTGGCGGGCTAGGCAAGACGAGAGAGTCAGAGTTGATCAAAAGTGCGAAAATTCTTGGGATAAATAAGAAAAATATTTACCAGATCGATGATGTGAAGAACTTTCAAGATTCCATGGAGGTTTCTTGGAATAAGAAACAAATCGCCAAACATTTGGATAAGATAATTGGTGATATCCATAGGCCAATAAATTTGTTAACATTTGATGAAAACGGTGTATCAAAACATCCGAACCATATTTCCTTGTATTACGGTTGTTTACATTACATGCGCCATCATAACAGGAACATTGGAATGTTTAAGTTAAACTCGATGAATTTGATGGAGAAATATTCTTCTATGGTTTTGTCAAACAATTTATTGTTTGAAAGATACGTACAACTCACTAAATTTTTGAGGGGTATGAAAATTGCGATTCCGGAATCAGATGTTATCAGAATCTTCTCTGACTTACCAAGTGTCATTTTGACTTTAGCAGCGATGTCTTTCGGTCATAGATCACAAATGGTATGGTTTAGATGGGGCTGGTTGGTATTTAGTAGATTCATACACTTCAATGAATTATCTAGGGTTTATTGAATATAAAAAATACATGAATATTAACAATTAATAACATAAAAAAGGAAAGTCTATAGTTGTATATAATTAGAAAATAAATAAAAATGAATGCAAAGCTGAAAAAAAATACTATTAAAGCATTGAAAAATAGATATTTTCGATATTCTAGAAGATACCAAAAAATTCGTCATCATCATCAAAATCACTATTTTTATGTTCTTTTTTACAATTGTAGTAATCTTGATTCAAAATTAAATATTTCTCATATAATACTTCTTTTAAAGAAGAATCATTAATACGGTAGAATTCAAGCAAATTAAAAATACCACTATTCAATAATTTGATTGATTTTTCGTCGTCCGATCCTTTGTTCCGTAATCTTCTTTTCAAGCTATCCATTATCCCTGTTAAATTTCTTTTGCAACGGCCTTTATAAAGATTGTATTCTGGAACATTATAAACATGGCCGTTTTCCAAAGTAGCTCCATTCATCATGTACATTGCACCACTTTTCATATAACTAGTTTCCACTTTCTTGACTTCAGACATAAGTGAATCTGCATAATTATTTTTCAAATATCTAGAAAATGCTTCAAACGACATATTCAAAATACCCAACAAATAGTTCGTATAAAATTCTTGATCATTAGTGCATGCTTTGTAGAAAATTGGCAATTCATTAATCGCTTGTTCTAAACGTGAAAATTCATTCAAGTGGCGCGCTCTTCTTTCTAGTAACGCAGCAGATATACTATCTTTACCTTCTCTGCTGGAAACGTATGAGTTGAACACATTATCCAATAAAGTATTTCTTTTATCAATCAAATACTGTTTATACTCATTGCATAATTTATGGTCAACAAAGCCATCAACACTTTGTTGTTGGAGCTTTCTCAAACGTTTCTTATCTGTAATCATCGAATTTCTCAATTCTTGTTTCTCTGATAGTAATTTCTGAATATAATTATCATCAGGAACAATAGTATTATAATCTGTCCATTTATAAAGTGATTCCCATAACTCGTTTGTCAGCTTGAAATCGTAATGCTTCTCAAATGCCATCAAGTAGCTAATAGCTTGTAGCACATCACCATTGTAGCCAAAAGAGATAATAATAGATTGCAATAATTTAGAATCAGGATATAATTTTGAAGATTTATCTTTGATCGCAGAGGCTGACTCAACTGGCTCAAGTGTAATACCCCAAATTAACTTAATTTGACTTTTTAATAGATTTAAATCCC
This sequence comes from Saccharomycopsis oosterbeekiorum, assembly GCA_031125405.1. Lineage (NCBI taxonomy): Eukaryota > Fungi > Ascomycota > Saccharomycetes > Ascoideales > Saccharomycopsidaceae > Saccharomycopsis > Saccharomycopsis oosterbeekiorum. The sequence continues at coordinate 74,083 of JASTUI010000015.1, forward strand.
CATGATATCCTAAACCATAAATCATGTAAATACACGAGTTTAAATCTGGAATGATCTGATCAGCTTCAATAAGGCTCATGAATTCTTGAATCACAGCCAAAGGTTCAGCTTTAAATGGCAAGTTACCTCTCCATTTATTAGTAAAATAAATATTTTTATCTAAGTACGGTAACCTATGGTCATCTGCCTTCAACTTCCATAACGCTGGATCACCATTCAGTAAGACTTTGAGTCTCCAATTCCAATAATTGATGTTTTTCTTCTCTGCTGGCCATTTACCATATGCTGCTTGAATAAGTTTATAAGAATGGCCAACAGACCCATTTAGTTGTTCAGCCTTGATTAAAATGTGGTAGTCGTTCAATGTGATATCTGGAGAATTAATGAAAATTTTAAAATAATCACGGAGTAAATTTAATGCCTCTTTGCAATCCTTAGTTACCTTGAAAACATCACCTTCTCTATCTAATAAGGTAGAAGAAAATATTCTTTCAGGGCTCAAGCTTGTCAGTAAAGACTCGTTAGCTTCGAAAATGTTTTTCTTGAATAAGTAGAATTGGGTAGCAGCATGACGTGCTTTAATCATAGCTTCATGTCTATTATTCATAAAATTCTTAAATGTTGAGTACAATATACCTAATATATGCTGTTTCGAATTAGCTGATAAATACTTATTTAAACTATCCTTTATTCTTGGATTATCTAGCAATTGTTGCAACGTACTGACCTTAGCTTTATTATCTTTCTTGTCCAAATTTTGTAGAACCTTATTGATAGATGCATTAATTTGTGTAGCCTTATCCATAAATGGTACCTTCTTCTTTATCTTTGCGGAAGTGAAAAGCTCTTTTCTTGTACTTAGAAGATCACTTGCATTTTGAAGAATTTTGGTAGTATTCCGATCTGTAATCATAGATGAGTAACAATATTTACTAATTTTGATGCCAGCTAAACATTGAATGTTTCCTTGTTTATTCGCGTAAATGGATTTGCAAAATGAGCTGGAACCAATTATTGATAATCTTCTTGATTCATATATCCTTCTGGAATTTCTCAACATTTTTCCAAATCTCTTGCCTTTTCTTATATATATCGACTTTATAAACCGAGAAGCACAAACACAAATCTATGAAATTTATTGAACAAATGTTGTTATATATTTACAAAAGGAATATTATTGATAAAAACAAATATAGAAGTTCAAGTATAAAGGATCTACTTTGTCAATCAACACTTGATTATTGAAAATTTCACACATACTAATATTGATTGTAATTACTCGAAGCAGCGAAAAAAAAAAGAAAAAAAAATCCACACTTGAAATCCTAGGGAAAATTTTTTCTTACTAACCACACCGCGGATTAATTTCTGACCAATCATAATTCCTTATTGATTATGATCATGTATTTGATCATTTGCTTCTTCTTCAGATATCGAATCAAGTTCATAGTCATCAGCATATGTAAAAGTATCTTGTTCAGAGATGCCCTCATCACTCGGAAGACGTTCTATGTCTGCATAATTAATCGAGCTTAATGATTTACCAGTGTATTTATCAACACCTATTAGCCATAAGTATAAATCAATCACTGCTATTAACCAGAAATTCGCAAAAAAAGCCCCGCAAGTTATAAGCATAATGTAAGCAGCATGATCGGCTCCCATATCTTTTACCAAAATCAATTGTTCCTCATTAGCAGACATGAATAAAATACCAGCCTCAACCAATGAAAATGGCGCAAAATATTGAAAAGAATAAATCCCACCAGCTTCGTTTCTTTTATCTTTTAAAAGGAAACAAACTTCAATCATTCTGGCAAACCCACCCATCATTAATGATAAGCCAAAAAAGAAATGAACTTTAGTACTAATGACTAAGTGTTGAACGTGCACAGACATGGACCAGCCTGTAATCACAATAACTAATGCCGGAATGAAACTTCTTTTACCATCCTTCGATAAATATATACCGCAAATACCCATGCCAAACCAAACTATACCCATTGCTGTGTGTTGATAATCTCCGTGACTCCAGGGTTCCCAAGGTCTATGCTCTGTGAATGTGTTAATAAACCCCCAAACTGCGATAACGATAGAGTCGTAAAATTCGGGTGGGTATTTGCTATTAGAATTTCGCATCCATGGAATAGAAACCCATAGAAGCATGACAAATCCATAAATGACAAATGCTGATCCCATGATCCCATGAGCTAAGCATTGGCCTGTATGATTGGTGTCTGTCCAATAGCAGAAACCTAGCATTGCAATAACAGAAAGACATGTTTTAATCCAACCAGTGATCACACAAAGAAGCGATAAAACTTTGAAAATCTTGGTGATAATATTTTCTCCATATTTTTTAAAGATGTTATCTGGACCAATAAATTTACTTCCTGAACTTAAAAGACCAAAAAAAGTGCATGTTGCAGACAAAATCAACAAGAACCAAGCAGTACCTCTACTAGTACGGTTTTCATGTCCATCTGGATCATTGAATCTCAAGAATATGGCTTCAACTAACGCGAAAGCGCTACTCAAGATACTCAAATTGGATGCAAGAATATATCTTTCAGCAAAAGCAAATGCGCATGTCAAAGATGGTAAAATCAATAACATGAAGGAAGACACTAGCCAATGAATGGAATCCCTTGTGACATGTTGTCTATAGATTGAAAGATCTCTATCACCATCAATTTCATCCATAACCATACCACCCATTTCATCACCTTTGACAAAAAATGATAGGAATGCAAAGATAACCAAGGAAGTTACAAATTGAGTCTGATTGCGCTTCATTATGAGTTATGGTGGATAATACTAATATTTATATATCACCCGAATTTCGAATTTAATGCTCGAATAGACTTGGAGAGTATCTTTAATTTAAATCAATAGCATATTCTTCAAATGTTAAAATTTCGTAAAATTTCTACATTCTTTTTTTTTTGTATCCCTATGTCTTTTATCTTGCTTTTTTTTTTTTTTTTTTTTTTTTTTTTCAACATGTCATTTTGATAGATATGCACCTACAAATATTCTTCACTGCAATTATTGATTATTCAAAAAAATTGCATAATAAAATACACTAATGTTTTTTTAAGCTTGTAAGATTTCATCCGATATATGAAGACAAAAAATTAGATGAAAAAGTAAGAATAAAGCATTTAAGATTGCATAGATTACTATTTATAGCAATTAAATGGGGACAAAGCTGCTTTCTAGTAGAAGTTAAAAGTTGTGATTAACGCTTACCTGGTTAGTAACCTGTATGTAACCTTATTTTAATGAAATAGACATTCTACGCCCCTATATGTGTTAAAATAGCAGAAATACATCATCTATTGATTATCAAATTTCAAATTAGAATTAAAACGAAAACACCTGTAAATAAACAATTTTATTAGAACGGGAATATTATTATATAATAAACTTCATTAAATCATCAAAAAACGATAATAATCCCAACAAAATTAAGCTTTGAAAAAAAAAAATTTTTTTGAAAGAACCTATTCAAAAGTTCCAGAAAAAATAATAATAACAAAAATATATAATAGTAGTAATCCACTTCATAATAGATGACTAATTTAAATTGGAGGTAATGGAGTTCTACAGATTGGACATTGCAATTTGTACCTCATCCACCCCAATAAACATTCATCATGGAAAATATGCTTACATGGTGTCACCATGAATCCTTTAGCAACAATCTTTCTGCTATCCTCATCAACGATGCCATAATCACCATTGTCATTCAGTGAGATTGCAGTAGGGGAATTTGTAGGCAATAGGTGAGAATTTTCCCCAAAGCGGTTGCTTTCTTCCCGAGAATCGTGAGAATGAGCTTTGCTATCATGTATAGGAATATTGATATCATTCATACAAATGGCACAGTTTGCTTTAATCAACGTCTCACCATTTGACCTTTTTGAGGTAGTAACCATACCAGAGTATCCAAGTCCCTTTTTCAATTCACCAACGATAATGGATGGATGATATGAAAAAACTTCTGGAAGCCAGCTCTTTGGAATAAAATTACGAATATCAAAATTTTCCTCAATTAGCAAGAGCATCAATGGAATCAATTTCCAAAAGAATAAAAAGATAATAAATTTGTAATCTGTATCATGATAAAACACGTTGTTCTTATCAGCAAACATGTACAAAATGGGGATAAATCTGATAAGGGAAGTGCCAATCATAAATTCCCATGTCAATGAGCAATGAACTCCCCGAATAAAACAGCGCACCACTTGTGGATACATGTAACTGTTAAGGATACATAAAAGGATACGTTCAGCTTTCAGCCGGAGAGAGTGGGGGAGAGAGTAGGAGAGAGAATGGGTGGAAGAGAGAGAGAAAGAGAGAGAGAGAGAGAGAGAGTTAGGCCATTCGGATAAACTGAGAAGAGCAAAGGAAATAAGGAAGAGGAAGAAGAAGTAACGCGAATAATGGGTGGACAAAGGTGAAACATCAGTAGCAATTGGTGGTTCAGTAGGAGTAGCCGCTGTTGCTTCTGGCAGAAATGGTAATTCAGTTGGTAATAACATTCCAGTTGGTGACGGACCTCGACCTGCTTCAAGATCTCGCTCTATATTATCACCATTTTGTATTGCTACATCATTGTTGAGAGTGGCCCTTGTTGTGTTATTCCAAAAACTGACCTCGTTAGCTTGTGCGGAAAGTACGTTTCCAATGAATTTCAACTCAAAAAGTGAAGCTAACAAAAAGCATAACATTGCACCAATAGCAAATGGGATATATAGAGAAGGAATTACTGCTGTTGAAACCAATAATAACATTGTAAGACCAGCATCTACCAAATTTATCATTGCAAGTGTATAATAAGAGACACCTAAGTCTGCCAGAGCGGATACGCTATGAATGTTCATTTGACGAATGAGAAGGTATATTTGTGACAAAAGAAGAATAATGAAAAGAATCACAACATGTCTTAGCCTGTTAATATATTGAAATCGTGAAGACCCCTGGATTTGTGACATTGTTATTGATATACCGCAGTCCGGAGAGTAGAGAATACCATCTTCTATAGAAAGATCCGGGATTTTTGCGATTTGACGACCTAAAGGTTGGTTGATCTCACGATCAATTATGTTTAGTTGGGATTTCGTTAAGTTTGTAGATGAAAATTTCAAATAGCCCAAGTACTCACATTTCTTACTGTCTTGTAAACTGAACTTCAAATCCAGAAATGTAGAGTTCCTAAATAAAACTTCTTTAGATTGTTTAACAAGTTGGAGAAATTCGTGAAATCGCTTGAAGTTTTTCTCACCGAGCAACAAGTGAGGAATCGTAAATTGAGATTCAAATTTTGCCGACTCAGTAGCGATAAAAATGTTACCTGTATCAGGATAATAAATTCCATGCATAACAATAAGATGAAGCTCATTCTCTTCAGTATCACTAAACTTCACGGCAACTTTCAAAGGAACTATGCTGGTGTAGCTTGTATTGAAAAAATTCTTGTATGCTTCAATATCGAATGAAACATCTCCTGTTTCGATATGAGTTATGTTACCTGCTTTTAAATCTTTTTTCTCTACGAATTCAACGGATGTTGTGTCAGCACGACTATTATCGCCATATTGAAAGAAATCATCACCAGAAAAGCTTTTCTCTACTTGATCACCAACAAAATCTTCATCCAATGTCTTATTAACTAATCTTTGATAATAATCCTCAAGATATGGAGGGAGAGGCATATCTATTTGCGTGAGATTAGTCACGTTTGAAAAACTGCCCTTAAAGTAGCCTGTTATGTTCAACATGTAATTTTTATGTTCTTCTGACTGCTGCTTTTCGCTGGAATACCAAATCTTATTGGCAGCTAGACTGATAGAATCCGGAAGAATAGAATACGCTTGATTTTCGTGAAAATTGGAATAATTTCTATCATCAAAAGGATAAGATGACGCATTTCTGAGTTTCAATGCATCCAGGTAGCTCAATCTAAAACCTGGAACGTCACCATATCCTGATTTGTAAGTCATTGACTCATTTAGGAGAAGTGACGTAAGCGATTCATTCAAATGGTTATTGTATCGTTCAAGTACAATTCTCTCAGCGTCTTGGATACGGATATTTACTGACTGAAGAAAGATAAAAGATAGAACAAAAAATAGAATCAATAGTTCACCTTTAAATGCCATTGTGCTTAATACTCCAATCTAACTTAGCTATCGGGATAGTGATCAGGTATTATTATAATACAAAAATACAAAACACAGTTAAGTAATAAGATAATTGAAACCAAATAAATTAATATTGATAGTTGATATAGAGGATATTTCGAAAATATTGGAGAATCCTGATCCGTAGCATGTGTTCAACTACATATGGGACTATAATATATTGAAACAGAAAACTGATTGATTATGTTTAATCAATATCAAAGAATATTGGTATTTTCTCCTTCAACGAGTGGCGCCAAAACACTTTTCAAATGAGCGTGCTCATAACAAGGAGTGATCCTATGATTCTGATTGTCAAATTTGACCTTTAACTATGGGGAATTGGCATTTGCAATATTCTATCCACTATTTGATGCTAAATTTTTCAATTTCGTTGGCAAATGACTCAGCATATAAAAAAACAATACTATAGCGATTTTAAATCTGTCTGTGAATTAAAAAACGTAGTTAGTTTGAACTTGGAAATCCATTTTTTCATTTTATTTACAAAATTAAAAACAGTGTAAAAAATACCGAGAATTGTGGGGTATAAAAATTTCCGATTTAAATACTGCAAAAAGATCTTGGGTACTCGCTTAATCTCAACTCGTCTTTGTAAAATATAATCCAATAAGTTTTTCAGCTGAATCATAAAAAAGTTAAACCTAATAAACTGAATAAACTGTGAAGTAAGGGAAATACTATCAAAAATAACAAATACAGTTCTGTCAATAAAAAATATTTTGTGACTTAAAATAAGTAACATTTATTCACAAGTAGCAAGTAAGTAAGTAAGTAAGTAAGTGAGTGATATATAGTATGTAGTTTAACTTTAGCGAATAAAATAATTATACTAAAAATACAATGAAAGATAAGCGGGAGAGAAGTATTGCTTTCTAGTGTACCGTGACTGCCAGCTTTCAACATGTTCTAATACAGGATGGAATAGACCAATAAGCCAGTGTTTCATGTTTAATAATTTCTTTGTTAATTCAGTTTTTTGATATTTTTCGTTGTAACGATTAGTGCTAATTCATATGGATGGCTAGATTGATCATGTGGATCTGTTTATGCATTTTATAACAACTGATGATTTTCACCAATGTAAATCAAAAGGGAATAAATTGGCTAAATGGTGATTAAAATATTAGTATTGTATTATTCAATCTTCAATTAATTTAAACAGAAGCTGGCGCTTCGCTTTGCTTCACATCTTTTAACAAAGCAGAATATCTCTTCTTAACTTCCTTTCTTGATACGTTACTTTCAATAACCACATTTGGCAAATCCGCAAAACTTGATTCATCAAATATGAGAGCATCCGGAACTCTATCATTATATTGTAAGGCATGTGTAGTAAGAACATTCTTCATGAAGTAAGTTTTGAAATCTTGAACGGTAGATGCGCTGCTAAACAATAAATCTGAAAGTGAATAACCTGTGAGTTGTTGAACTGTTTTGAAGTATTGAAATCTTACCGATAAATCGGACAATTCGACTTTTAAAAGGGAATCAAGGTCATCAAATTTACTATTCTTACTGACAATTTTCCAAGCTTCTAATAAAGAGGAATCAAGTTGCTGTTCAGAGGTAATTTGTTTAAAGCTGTTTGTAATCCATTTATTAACCTTAAAGCCTTGTAATCTTTTCGCGGTTTCTTCAGCGGTCAAAGGTTTCGGAACACCAATGGTTTGCAAATCGCTCAAGTTTATATCAGATAATTTAGTAGTTTTGTCAGTAGTCAAGTTATCAATTTCTTCGGACATTTGGGCGTCTTTTGATTCAATGTCTTGTAAAGATTGCTTAATGGCAGCTTTATCTTCCTTTTCTTGTTCCTTTTTCTTGTTGATGTTCATAAAACTTAACCAATCAGCAAAGGATTTGGAAGCGTACGATGAGGAGTGCAAAGATCTTGTTGATCTGGTTGATCTTAAAGTGACTGTGCGGAGTGAGAGCATTTTTGATTAGTGGTATAATTCTGTGTCAATATTTCTTGTTGTGTCTAATTTTTTGCTGAATATTAGTAGATTTTTCCGAGATATAAAGAATGTGACTATCTATTTGCTAGTATTTCATATATTTTCATATTCCAGATTAATATTTGTTGGACGTTGAAATTAAAATTTTTTATTTTTCTCTTGTGCAAAATTTTTACTGTATTTTATTTTCCAAATAATTTGAAAACAATAATCAGTAATAAGTACGTGATATTCACGTGATAGTTACAATCAATATTTCATTTAAAACATAACACCAATGAAACCCTATTGTATAAACAACTTCAAGCTGCTTTCTTGTATTTTCGCACATGATTATTACAGTTACACGCATTCAAAAAACATATATTGTGCAGGGTTCATAATGTATTATTCTTGGTTTTTAAATCCTATTGATATGGTATAATTCGAATTTGATATCGTGTTGTAATTATCGACATTATTAATGTTTAGTTTATAACTAATTTTATTTCCATAATAATAGCTGAATAAACTATAACAAATATTTATACTTATATTAGTATTAAGATTGCTAGGTATAGTGAACATAAATAGTTTTTTAAATATTTCTTACTTTTCTTCGAATTTTCACATTTGCAAGAAACGGATACAGATATACACACACTGATATTCCTTTTCATTTTTTGAATTCATTTTCCTTTCCATGCATAAATAAAAAGCCATGTGGAAACAATGAATGGTGAATCTTTATCGTCTTCCACTTCTAGTGTAATACCCAATGGGAAACAAATTACCAATGATCACTCAAATAGCGAGCAACCGCAATCACAATCCTCACTTCAGGCATTGAAAACCACAAAATTATTCGGTAAACTTTCCCGTAAAAAATCTCAGTTAGATATTAAAATTATCAGCAGCAATACTAATAAAACCAAGCATACTGATTTTGATGATCCTGCCACAGTGTTACCGTCTCCATTGGAACTTTCTGATAACGAAATTGAAAATAATATGAACACTGCCAGCAATAATGCCATTCTCCTTGGTAGAAAAGCTTCCACATCAATCAAAAAATTTACATCTTCTACCATTAGAAGAGTTGATCCTACTTCTCCAAACTCTCAATTGAATAATTTTTTCAAGAGTTTGTCTTCATTGCAAGATAATTCAAGGACTAATATTTCTGAAGATAGTATTAAAAAGACCGATAATGAAAGAGACAAAGCTAATTTACCTGTGGCAACTAATAGCACGAGCAATAATAATTCTAGTATGAAAATATTAACTGATAGTATTATTGAAGAAGTTGATGAAGAATGTGATCATAGCAGTACTACTAGCAATAATGATAATATCAGTGAGGAATTTCAGTCAGTTTTGGAATTTCCAGCAATATTAGAAACACGTGATGGAAGTGAACCCATAGTAGGAACTGGCATATCAACAAAAGTACTATCTCCAAGAATTACAAAATCATTTGAATCGTTAATGGTCAAAAAGAAGAAATCACTACCTGAATTAAAAATATCTAATCATCTTCAACCGAGAAGCATCTTTAAAAATAGTAACCATAACTCAAATAGTAATAGCAACAGCTCGTCAAGGGTTTCGTCACCAATTACCCCTACAAGTTCAACAGCTATGAGCCAGCAATTACTGAAAATTCGTAAAAAATTATTAGTCGCTGCAAAACAACAACAGAATTCTCAAATCACGAACGCTAGTAACACCACACTTCTTAATACTAATAGCGTACTGCCAACCACGCCATCAAATACATTCTCAATAACGAAAAATGCAAATTCTTCCTCCTCATCTTTGAAAACAGCTAGATCAAGATCGTCGATAAGTAGAACGTCTACATCCTCAGCCAAATCTTGGGATTATAGAAATTTTAAAACGATACATAATAACCATAGTAATAATAGTAGTACAGCAACTGCTACCACTAGTTCAAATAGGGAAAGATCCAATTCTTTGAATAATAACAATAATTATGCTAATAACAATAAAGTTTCCTCTAAGTCCAGTTCAACTTCTCCTGCTAAAAGCCTTTTTCGCAACAGAATCAGATCAAATTCTTTAAACAGCTGCATCTCAGTAAACAATATCAATACTACTGTTACGAACACAGCTAATGGAAGAAGAGGTACCAGTAATAACTATAGTACGAATAGGTTCTCAAAGACGAGTACAGGTAGCATAGCGAGTATCAATTCTTCTCCGCGTTCTTCTATGTTTTTTTTCAATAATAGCAATAATAACAATAATAATAGCAAAAGCAGTAACTCAAGAAGAAATAGTCATATTCTAAGCTCTACTGATGAACTTTTTAATCAGAATGGCTTTTTTTTACCTCATGGTGGAAACATACATCTGTTTTCAAAACCAAATTCTCCAATTTTTGAAACGAGTAGTAATAAGACGGCTAACCAAAGCAATGTGAGTGATTTTTGCGATAATTTTGATTCAACTGATGATAAAAACCTTAGACGCGCAGGTAGTACAATGTATCCTAATGCATTCAGTAGTAGAAGAAGAAGTAAGACCTTGAATTCTTTATTATCATCGTCATCATCGTCTCCATCATCATCGTCTCAGTCTCAACAGCACCCTATGATAGCTGAACCACCTTTGTTTTCTCACGAACAAAATTCTCAACTGAAAAAGTTTGCTGATCATTTGGATGGTAGCAATAATGGAAGTAATAATGGTGGTATCAGAGTATCATCGTTTGGATTGACTTCTTCCAGGTTGAAATTAAATACTAAATCGTCTGCTTCAACACTTGGTGCAGCTACAAGTTTTGAAGATTCTAAGTCAAGATCCAGATCAGGCTCTTTTTTGTTTTCGCCATCATTCTTCCGCAGTTCTAGTAATGGTAACCATACTAGCAGTAGCAGTAATCACGATCTCCATCCTTCAAATACTGATATCAATAATTCAAGTAATTTTGAAAAAAGCAATAAATATGGGTTGATAATTTCACAAGTACGACAATCTCTTGAACCAAAATTTTCACTAATGGTAAAAACAAAGAAGAAAGCGCAATTCCCGAGACCTGGAGATACCATTATTACATACTTGACATTTTTGATAAATGAAGGTTATTCATATGAGATTGTGGATATTTTAACTTCAAGGATACAAACTAGAAAATATGTGTCGAAAAATGATGATACTGAAATAACTAATGCTAATGATAATACTTATATTTCTTCGACTGAGGATAAAGATAATTTTAAAGATTTCAATGATTCTAAGATTGAAAACTTGATGGAATTCAAGTTTGGTAATAATCATACGTCAATGGCACAATCAACATTTTATAAAAAATGTCTTTACTTGTACACCTATCTTTATTTCATTAATTTGTTTTTCAACTCTGCTGATAATATGAATGTTATGAATGATATATTCCCATCACAAGAAAATATATTGGACTACAAACTACCTTATTTAGATTTGATATCGTTAGCCAGTAACGAAGATAATAGTAAAGCTTTCATAATGAGCAATAGTAAGACTAAAGAGATTCAGAGATTTTTTATGATGGCAGCTACTCAGAATAATGAAGATGATTGGTTTAAGTTGCAAAAAGCTTTGGTCACTAAATTTCCTTTGGATTTTATTTTGAGACATTTCCTTTTTTTTAGCCTGTTGCCAAAAGAAACGGAGAAAATTGATTTAATCTTACAAGTGTTAGCCTATCATTATGACTATTTTTTTAAGTTTCTGCATTTGAAATCTATTTGGAGGTTTGTTGAAGATAGACCGACTTATGATGATTCAAGTGTGAGAAATAATGATAAAAATTTTGATGATTCTGATGAAGATAGTGATTCTGATAATTACGATGATTTCCAAAGTACGAACGAAGAGTTTTTCGAGGATACTGTTATCATTCATAGTCCGTTAAATAACGAAGCAAGTAAGTCAAAATTTAGCGAAGATTTATTCAATACAACTAGCAAAGATTCAACTATTATGAACTCCACAAATGACACATACACTTTACTCTTCATACTTTTAGTTCTTCAAACTGATCATTTCAACAAAAGCAACAAATACAAGATGTCACTTTATGATTTCACTAATATCATAAGGAATTTTCAAAAAGAAGACAAGAGCAATTTAACTTTACTGTTGTTTTTTCCTGAAATCATTGAGTATTTTTACTATAATGTCACAGCCATTCCATTGAAATCCATAATTGAAGTTTTGTCTCAAATCCCATATGTTGAGACTGTCATTCAGGCAAACTCGTCCTCTTCTTTTACCGAAAATTCAATAAACAATGCCAATACAGCATGCTCATCTGTGAGAAGCAGTTCTTTTGTTTCTACTTTACTTTCTCCAACTTCTCCAAGTTTCAGTTCTCACACTAGTAACAGCTCAACCAACATTAACAATAACGCGGTAAGTAACAACTTCAATTCATCCGGTAGTACAATAAAAAGAAAAAACTCATTTTTTAGTTCTTCTAATACATCACTCGGTATTCTTACCACTGCTCAAAGTTTAGCTGTGAATCCATACACCATTGGCTCATCGCTGAGTTTGCTGAATTATACTATTAGCAATGATAATTATAACAGATGGTCGCTTGCTGATCTTAGTCTTTCCTCCACCAGTGGTAACTTCGGTTCTTCTGCAGTTGATAGTTGTTTTGAAGAAAACTTTTTTGAGAATTGTTATTCTGAAGAATTCTTTCAATTATTCTTACATTCAGAAATATCAATGACTCCACCAATTATCCTCAAAGTAGACAACTCTTTTGATATCGGAGCTTCGACTGCCTCATCACTTGCAATTCCTAACAGTATCAAACTTGAACAAAGTTTTAAATTGGGAAATGAGAAAATACCGATGTTTACAAGAATTTTCCAAATTGGAATTTTGTTTAAAAAATCAAGTTTTTCAGAATCTACATCATTATTCAGTCACCATGATACTTATGACAAACAGTTTCTCTCAGATAGCAATTTGCAATTCGATACAAGTCATCTGGAATTTCCATCTGTACATGAACAGAATATGCTTGAACAAACAGAATCATTGGTAAGTACGCAACCATTATTACAACAGAATCAACAGCAAAGTGGCTATTTATCGAAAAAGGCATCAATTCTGAAAATGAAAGCAAAAGTAAAGATGAATTTTAGTGCAACAACTCTTTCGTCTAGTAATACAGTTGCTACTGGTACATCATCGAATGGATATCCTAATAGTTCTTCAAAGGATAATAATAGCGATTCATGGGTTAAATGCTGCGCAATACTATCAAGCTTGGGTCTTTCTGTTTTTAAAAATGTTAATTTTGAACTCTTGGAAGGATATATTAATGGCAATGAAGGCAAAGACGCAGTGAATATTTTGCATTCATCAATGCTTTTAATGGGAAATGGTGAACTTGATAGTTTTATCCCTGCAAAAAATTTGTTTGCTATTAATTTGAATTCTGATAAGTCTGAATTCCAAATAGGCTGGTCCCAGCAAGTCCTGGTGAATAATACTGCTTCAAGTGTATTAGCATTAAGTAACAAAACCGTTTTTAAAGAGAATTTTAGGTGTCCTGAAGGCACTTCTTCTAAATGGGTAAACTTGATTAATGTTATTGGAGCATATAACGATTTGGCACTAGATTCTAGAAATAAGAAAATTACTAGTCTTCATGTTCCTGGATATCCTAAAATTTTTGAAATAAGAACATCCCGTCAAATCGCCGTTGATTCCTCATATAAGTCTGTGTACAACGAAATAAAATTAATAGATAAATTACTCAAGGATTTGGAAAGGATTTTTAATTTTGCAGATAAATTGATTCCTTTTACTTTAAAATGCAGATCTGTACTTGAAAATTTAGTTATTGAGTTGATACCGCTGAGGAAATCATGTTTGCTTTATAGAAAGACCATTTTAAATACCAGAATGTTTTTACTAGGTAAGTTGCAAGGAAATGACGGTGTTAATGTCGAACATTATCGCCACGATAATTTGAAAGACGACAAAATGATAAAGAAAAAAGTCAAGGAGAGCAAAGAATATCATATTTTTAAAGATGCTTGTGATATTTTTTCTGTTGTTTTTTCTGATGCTATCTTACAAAATTATCAAAATTCAAGTCAACGTGAAACTGAAACTTTCTTTGATGATATTTTGCCAGAAAATATTTGAAATATTTTTGAAATTTACTTTACTATGACCATTATTGTTCTATTATTACTATTTTATGTTTGCTTCTTTTTAAATTTCTCATTTTTGACTTTTTTTTGGATCCTTTGTGTGAATATATATATATATATATATGTTATATATTATTATAATATAGAAAAAGCATCTGGCTATTTTTCTTTAAGTATCGAAAAACTGTTTCTTATCAATTACATCAAGTTCAGCTTTATCACGTTCTATCTATTACCTTATGTATTTTGCAAACTCATTAACCAACCTACTGTTTTTTGATGGTACTTGCTGAGACTCATTTGATGACTTATCAGGTACATTTACGGAGCCTAACAAGTCATCACCAACATCTGAATCCTCCTCATCTTCATCACTGTCATCGTCACTATGCAATATGTTGTACGAGTTAAATCTCGTTCTGTTAGTGAGCGGAGAAGGCTTGAAATTAGAATATTTGATTGGGTCATTATCACTGATATTGACCTTGAGGTTGACAATACTACTAGGTTTATGGCTATTATTATGTTCACTGAAGTTACTATTATATTGATCTCGCTGTATAGCTGGAAGCGGTTTTCTTTTAGGACTAATTCTTGAATAGTCTCTGATAATATCATGCAGTATTACTGATTGATGTGGATGATGACTTACACTAAAAGAATTATTATTGTCATTAGTAGAATTATTATTATTATTACCACTCCCATTACCATCGTTATTGTTAGGATTATTCATTTGTATTAAACTATTAGCGCTCTTCAAGTAACGACTGTTATGTAGCAGTTGTTTGCTAGGAGATTCGGGTTTCTGACTATTTTTTGAAAAATAAGTAAACAACTGTTTCATGAATTGCTTCTTATCTATTAAAACAATGTCTTTATCTGTATTTTGAGGTCCTGTCTTCAAATAAAATCTTTCCAACAACCTGTTTTGATTATAAATGTTTTGTTTCAATTGAATGTTTTCCATGACTAATTCCTCTTTACTTTTGGACTCCAAAATTCTGTAATTAATCTTCTGAATACTGGATTCTTCCAGTTGGTTATGCTTCAGATCGTAGTCATCATGAGCTACCGGGGATATTTCAAGTGACTCAAACAAATCGACAATATAACTTTTGAGGTTGGTATCACATTTCTTAGTTATATCACCTCCAATTCCAGAATATTTATAACTTGAATTCAAAATCAAACTATATTCTGTATTTAAAAGTCCACTTGTATCTTCTTGCTGAGAGTTTGATTTCGCTTTTTGTTTCTGTTTCTGCTTTTGCCTCTGCTTGTTCTCTTTCTCTAATAACAGCCGTTTTATGGTCTCAATATTATTTCTGTATTTGCATTGTAGCTCCTGTAGTTTGTTTTCGGTCAAAAGTCTTCTTAACGCTGCAATTATCACATCATCATTTAGTTCATTTTTTTCGATAATACTCTGTAGCATTATTACTACTTTGTTATGCAATTCGCTTGCTTTTCCGTAATCTAGTTTTGAAGAACATTCTTCAGCGGCTTCAATTTGTGTGTAAACGTCTCTAAGATTTACCATTTATATAATTATTTATAGACTATCTGACTAAACATTAAGGCATATATATATATATATATATTCGTATTATAGCTAAACATTGTTACAACACTTGTAGATAACGTATTGCGTCTACCTTCCTGTTGTGTCTGTCAAATATTATAGAACAAAAACGTCAACTTTAGATATTGCGGTGCTCGCAATCACTACTTTTGTATGCGCAAAAGGTTTCTTGCTGGAGGTTTTCAACTATGATTCTTTACTGTGTCAAAGCCATCTGGTGATCAGTATGATAATAACAAAGATAATCAATCATTGTATAATAATACATTGAACAATAAATAATAATAATTAAAAGGTTTAAAGATGCCTTCAGAATTTTCGGATGCATTAATTGATAAGCTTCTAAGAGAATACATATCCTTGGACGTGAAACCTGTCGATATTGTGCAGGCGATATCTCCTCATGAAAAAGGGAATAACACGAGTCTTTTACAATTTAATGTCAATGATATTGTCTTTGTGATATCCAAATCTACCTCTGGATGGTGGGATGGGATAATTCTTAAAGAAACTGGCAAAAAGGGTACAAAAAACAATGTTATACGAGGCTGGTTTCCTAAAGCATACGTCAAAGAGCTTCAGGTGTTGGGACAACTCATACTGTTGATATCTTCTGCAGGAGTAGGCACATCACCATCATCTTCATCTTCGCCAGGTACTGCTTATCTAGCAGGTGGTACGACAGGAAATTCATACGGTACGCAAACATCTTCTAAGTTTAGCAATGATCCCCCCACCAAAGAATTATCATTAGATACGTATAATTTCATTCCGAAAAAATCAGTTTCTTCTAACTCTACAGGAGCTACATCGAGCACTAGTAGAAGCAAAGTTGTAGATGATAATAATTCTATTACGCCTACATTACCTAGGCACCCAGTGAATCCCAAAATATTGAGTGTCGAAGATGCCGAAAGACTTGTGCTATTACAAGAGAACTCACAATTATATTGGCTACCGCAGGTTGGACCAGAAGGTAAAATTCTTTACTATAATAAGGACCTTGATGTTTATTGTGAAAAATTCCCATTTGCTTCCAGCTTGGCTAATAACTCACAAGAAGATGATCATCAATCTATGGTTAGTAGTAAATTATCTACAACATTCCAGAATGAACCAAATGCTTTTGCCAATCAAGGCACACAAAGTTTTACATCCAATAATAGCATTAAAATTAGAGATGGCAGTAACCATTCAGCTAACTTTGAAAATTCAGGAAATGCGTTATTCAATGAAAATTTCACATTAGCACAAGATTCTGACTCAAATTTCAATAGAAGAAATGGATCCAAGATAGCTAATTTTTTTAAACCATTAGTTAATAAAAAACAACAAGAATTTGATAGAAGAAATATATTTTTGCTATCGTCCCAAACTTTTGGCAAATCAAGATCAGACAGTAAAGCTGACGATTCTAGATTGAGAACATCGGTATCTTTCAAACCCGGTAGTACTTCTAATAATACAAATCATGATTTCACAAATAATACTAATAATAATAGCATTAATAATAATAACACTAAGAATGCCACTTTTGGTAATCCAGATGATTCACGTTATTCAATCAATCCAGATGATCCTCATTATGTATCCATTGAAAACAAAACATCTAAATCACGAGCAAAAGAAATTCCAGAAATTGATGGTCTTTTAATACATCAGTCAAGAGATATTAAGACTTGGGAACATATGAAAGATTCTATGGAAAAATTATTGGATGGTATTGTTGGCTCTCTTGAAATGAAAGATCAAAACAAGTTCAATGTTATTTCAGCAGTGTTTTTTCGATTATCATCATGTTTGCCATTATGCATCAGATTGAAGCATGAAAAATTGGCAGAGTTATCACTTCTAGATGAAGTTAATAGAATTTTGACGAAAATTTCTCGTTCATCTTCACAGATTAAAGTAAATGGCATGTTGTATCTTTATATTAATGGTGAGTATACAGCAATGAAACACCCAATTGACATAGCATTTAATTTTTCTACGGGAATTCCGGATTACAGGTTAAATAAGCAAATGGAAGAAGAGCAGCGAAAACATAACGAAGAAAGAGAAGAATTCGAACATGAGTTGCAAACTGATGATTATTTGAAAGTTGTTAAATTAGAATGTAATGTGGCAAGACATAACATTGCCAAGCTTTATGAACTTGCATATAAATGTGATCCAGATAAAGTCGTAAATGGTGTTTTACCATTTCCAGTGTTTTATCCTAGATTCTTGAGCGGTTATTCCCGAGTATCGCCAGATGAAAACCCATTTTTAGGATTCACAAATTTTGATAATTCAATATTTGCAATAAATAAGAGAAACTCTACGAATTATACCCCTGAAGCAGAAGCTAAATTTAGAAGTATTCTTGATAAAGAAATGAAGAAAAGTTCAGAAAAGCCAGTTGATTTAAACAGTCAGACATTAAATACGTTAACTTTAAAAACAAAGGATCTTTTTGATATTCTTGATAACATCATTGCCAAACTATCAGAATCTAAAAATATTTATAATAACGTTATTACTCAGAAAAATAGGTTAGATATGATTTCTTTGGTTTATAATGCCTTAGCTTCTATTTCGCGTATAATTAAAGTATTTGAGAATTTAGATTTCAGTGTATTCAATCTTTTTAAGTTTTCCAGTAATGGTGAGGGACCACCATTAGCATTTCCTATTTTCATTGAGTTTTATGAAGTTAAACAAGAAATTTATATCGCAGTAAGTGATTTAGTGATGTTCTCTCAAAAGCTTTCAGCCTTAGATCCATCGATTTTCCAAGTTATGAAACCTAATTTTGAATTAGCTACTGATTTGTTGGAAGTATCAAACAAAATGGCACATAGGCATCTGTCCATTGTTGAATTAATTGCATATAAATTGAATGATTTATTGACTAAGGTGGAAGATATATCTATACATGATGATGCAGAGAGAACTAGTAGCTTAGTCAGCTCCAGAGTCAATTCTGAGAAATCTATCAGAAGAATCCGTGACAATTTCATTTTGTTATTAATTTTAATTGGTCAATTAATTGATGAGAAAGACAGTTTATCAAGTTACAATCAACGAATTATGCAAGGATCTGGAAGAATGTATCAAGATGATGACGAGAATAAAGTTGATCTTAGTGATAAAGGATATTTGATTGATCATATGAGTAAAGACACGATGTTAAGATCGCCGCAGTTGAAGAATACCATTTACACTCATAGAAGTAATAGTTCTGCAGATACGCATGGTGGTGAAGAAATTTGGTTTTTAAGATCACAAGAAGAATATGATTTATACTATGATTCTAAAGGAGAGATTAAAGGTGGTACTAAAGAAGTTTTGGTTGCTCATTTGACTAACCATGTTCATTTCGATCCCAATTTCAATAAAGTTTTTCTTAGTACGTTTAGATCGATGATGACTCCCGGTGAACTAATTGATTTTTTGATTGCTAGATTCAACATTCAACCACCCGAAGGTCTTAGCTTTGAAGAATATGATATTTGGGTGAAGAAGAAAGCTTATCCAATAAGACTTCGTTGTATTAATGTGATGAAAATGCTTTTACAAAAGTACTGGATATATGCTTACAGCGAAGATAGGTCTGCATTAGAAAGATGGTTACAATTTGCTGAGAAATTAATTGAACAAAAGTTTCCATCTTCAAAAGTTATTTATGATACCGTTCAATCTAAAGTAGAAGGAAGATCTATAGCTAGGCGTGGAGCCAGCGCAAAGGTACCCAATATTTCATATACCGTTGTTCCACCACCTTTGGAACCTGCACCTGAAGCTATTATTCCCCATCCGTCTAAACACCATAAGCATTTAAGATTGTTTGATATTGATCCAGTTGAATTCGCACGTCAGTTAACTGTTAAAGATTTTGAATTATACTCTCAGATCACTTTACTTCAATGTCTTGAAAGAGTTTGGAAGAATAAATATGGACTGTTTGGAGGATCTGCACATATCACTGAATTCATTAATAACTCTAATAGTTTAACGGATTATATTTCCTTAATGGTTTTGAAAAGGCATGATCTTACAAAACGTGCCAAGACTATTGTTTTCTTTATCAATGTTGCTGAACAATGTCGGAAGTTGAATAATTTCAGTTCTATGACAGCTATTATTTCATCCCTTTCTTCGTCTCCTATTCATAGATTAAGAAAGACTTGGTTATTAGTTATGAATGATCTGAAGGTACTATTGGAATCAATGAATAAATTAATGGATCCGAAGAGGAATTTTATTGTTTACAGAGATATGTTAAAATATATTTCTGGTGTGGCTTGTGTTCCTTTCGTTGGTGTTTATTTGACAGATTTAACATTTATAGCTAACGGAACCCCTGATTATTTAAATGGTAATCCTGAAGTTATTAATTTTTACAAAAGAAGTAAAATGGAGTATATTATTTCAAACATTTTAGATTTTCAGAATATTAGCTATCCGTTTGTTATGATTGAAAGTATTCAATCTTTTATAAGTAAAGGGTTTAAAGAATGTCCTAGTGTCGACTCTCAGTATCAAATCTCTCTAATTTTGGAACCTCGCGAAAGTGTCTCTACAAAACTTAATGAAATTAACGCATTTAGAAATAATCATAGTTTGAAGATGATGGACATTGACGAAAAGCAAAGATTAGAAAATCATATGCTGCCATCGACATATGACTCTCCTGAAGATATTGATCGCCAGAATATCAATATTGACACTGATGAGACAAGTTCGAAAGATTTTTCTACACCAGCTGAAAGCACAATTAGTGATTCCGTGATTCTGACACTCAAGCTGAGTAAGGGCAACAAATTATTAAGTGCAACTTCTTTGAATGCTGCTGTTGATGATAACACTTCTGATACGCTGTTGAATGCACCACAACATTCGGCAAGCATTGCAATTGGTGGTAGTTCTGAAAGTGGTAAGCCTTTTTTAATTGATACAAGAAGCAGCACCACCAGTGACAGTTTTAGTAGTAGTTCTCAACAACTTCACAAGAAAAATTATAATAGTGGTAGAAGAATGAGAAGGAATACAAGAGCGGCGGGACATATCACCAAGACGAATAGAAGACTGCATCAAAAAAGTGGAAGTGGAACTAGCAGCAGTGATATTAGTGGTAATATTATTTCATTACACGGAACCGGTGATGAGCATTATAATGTTGTCGAACGTGTGATTTTTTCGAAAAGAGGTGCTGTTCGTCATGATAACATGAAAAGCAGGAAACAGAGAGCAATTTATGGGAAGTCCAAGCGTGTTGGTGTCACAGATACATCCAATGACAAGAATAAACCGTGTAAAGCTTGCTTGAACGTTGAATCAGACATGTCAAGTGAAGGCCCATGCCATGATTATTGTTGTAAAAATACAAAGTACGGGATTAATTCATCCGCGCAACACCTTAAGAAACATTTCGAGGAGAGTTCTGATGATACAGATAAAGATGCGCGTTCATCTTATGATGAAGACGAAGTAGGACGAGAAATGCAATACTATAATGATGATGAGTATGGAGATGATGACAGTTCGTACCTTTATGATGACGACGACGATGACGACGACGATAAGCTGAGTAAGGCTACTATAGGTAGTCGCCGTTCTAGGATTCGGAAGTATAATAGTGCTGGAGACATTAGCATTATCACTGACGATTATTATGATGACGATTATGGTGATGATGAAGAAAAGTCCGCAAAGAAGTCATCTTCTATGATTGGCGCTATTGATGGAGAAAATCTTCGAGTTAGTGGTAATACCACCGCGGTAATGCTTGATCGTGATTTGTATGAGAATATTGAAAGATCAGATAATGGAGAACTAACCACAGAGAACAACACGGGTAATGATTATGAAGAAGAGGAAGAAGATGATTATTATGATGATTATGAAGAAGATGAGATTTTTAGTGATGATGAAGATGCTAATTTGTTGATTCCTTTATTTTTGAGATTATTGGAGAAGAAAGTTGAGTTGCAAAGAAGAGAGAATGATGAAACTATATCAGTAGATGTTAAGTTGCAAGAAATGAAGGAAGAAAAAGAAGAACCTGCTGCGTTAGTTGTTAACGACATAGAAATGAAAGACCCTTTTTTTGAAGAAAATACTGTTAGAAATGCTGGTAATAATAGTAATCATAATGAAGCAATGATCTACAATTCTAAAGAAGATATGGGCACTGTTGGGGCTAATTAGAGAATGAAAGAGATTGATAACTTACAGAAATCTTTTTGAAATTTTTTTTATATTTTTTAATAAAAAGCAAATCAATAGCAATTTCAGCTTGTTTCTTAAAACTTTTTTAAAATCAAAATTACTTATTTTGTAGAAACAAAATTGGATAATTTATATAATGATAGTATTCGGCCAGAAATTTATTAGTCAAATTAGACAAGTAGATCAGAGCAACTGTTCAATGAATAGAGAAGTTTAAAAAAATAACAGCTTACATGGTAGTATAAAATTACACAAAAAATAGATATAAATCAAACAATAAATACCGATGAATAAAAAAAAAACTAATTAGAAAAAACTAAAGTCATCAATTGATGGACAACCTCAATATGTCACATGAGATCACAAATTAGGAAAATCCAAATGTTGGCAAACATCAAAATAATTCTTCTTTGCTCTATTTCGAACCTTTTCCAATATTTCCAAGCAACAGGTTCCATCATCATTTTTCAAACTTGTTAATTTTCTACTAATTAATTCTCCAAACAATTTCCGAAGTTCGTTATAACTGATCACAATATTACTGTCAGCATATTTTTCTTCGAATTCAAGTTTTGTTAGCTTGGCATCATCTATGGGCTCTTGCTGGTCTTTAGTGGATACTGATGAGGTTGAGTTTTGGAATGAATTTTCTTTTACTTTTGAACGCATATCTGCTGTTTCGTCTTTGAAAGTAGAAGTACTTTCACCATTTGAGGCTATGGTGGAACTATTATGGAAAAATTTCCCTTCAACATTTGAATGATGCTGCTTATGGTTATGATCTTGAGAATCCATTGGAGGTGGAGGATATCCATGAACATCGAGATAATGAAAAATTATTCCACCACTACGACTACCACATTGTTCTTTCAACTTATCTTGCAATAAACAAGAGTTATAATTCACGTGTGCCTTACTCTGCAAATAGTAACTGTATTGTCTGTTAAGAATGATGTCAGCCCCTACATTATTACTATTTGTGATCTCTTCCTTTATCATTTTGAGATGTTCTTTTTTGTCATAAGTTGTAGGAATGTTCACATAACCCAATATTTGCTCGTCAGTAGGAAAATTGGAATCACCTTTATGATTACGAGATCTTGGTTGCAATGGAATTTTCTTCCAAATTTCTATTGAAAAATTATATTCTTCATCAACAACTAATAACATTATCGTCTTATAACAATTCTGTCTTTTAAATCTTGGATAAATGTTACGAATTTTGTAATGTAAATTATTAAGGTTTTTCAAACTGCAAATTTCAAGAGCAAAAATTGGTTCCGTCATACATGCAGGGTTGAGAATAACTCCATCAGGAACAATTAGTAAGTTCTTATTGATACTGGATAATTTGTTTTTGCTTTTGAGAAGAATTGGAAGTAGAGCGTTTAAATGGTGGTATGGAAGAATAAGGTTGTTTAGCGTAGAAGACTTCAATTTCTGTTTTGGAGAAGAAGTTGATTGGTCATTCAGTGGAGGCTTTGAGAAGATGGTGTAGAGGATTGGCGTTGATATTAGATGAATAAATGAAGGGAAAGAATAGGCCAACAACTGTAATTGGTCATCATATTCAATCTTGATATGTTTATAATTGAAGTTACATGAATCTGGGGAATTGCTATCGTCATGGTGATCATTATTACTATTGTGATGATGGAAATGCGAGTCCGAAGTGTTGCCAGCGGTGCTGGCGAAACTAGACTTTTTTGATTTCTTGAGCAAATAAATATTTACAAAACTATCGAAAGCGGAAGGTAGCACTTTATTAAGAGTGTACATTCCATCAACTGTGTTTTTATTGTTTGTGACGTTGTTATGATAGTCATAAAGAATGATGTCCGCAATTGTGTCTGCGGATAAAGCGGAAGAGGACGTGCTGGTACTTGAAGAAGAAGAAGAAGAAGATGGTGTTTGGGGATTACCGGATGGGATAGTGCTGCTCATTGTTTTTTCTTAGAATCGAGGATAGCAATAGTAAATTATCGAAAATTATTGAGATTTGAATATTTTATATAAACTCTGACAAAAGCTGCGCATATGTATAATATGACTCTGTAAAACGGATAGGTAAAGGTGAGTCAATTTGAAATGTAATGAAGGTTTTGCGATTTTCAAATATATTTTGTGTTCCAAGATATATTTTATACAATATTTATAAAAATATCAATTTAATAAATAAAACTCCCTGATGCTAAGAATTAAGAAAAAACCGTTTTCCAAATATCGTAAAAAAAATGTGGGCCCACATGATGAAAATCTAATAGAGGGCAACCTTTTATTTATGCATGAAAAAGCATTTTTTTTTCTTTTGACAGCAGATTTCAATGTGTCAAAAACACAACTGTTGCTATTTTACGCAAAATGGCAGCGCCTAAATATTCCTGTAGTACGAGTGTTGCTATTGCTTGAGTATTGCTGCAGCACACAAAGTAAAGGGCAGCATTAAAGTGTGTGGAGAACACATATGTTAGTGAAAACGGAAAGAGAGTTAAAGTTAACAACGTTCATTAGTAATGATCGAGTAATAAAGGATTGGTAACTGCATATGCATACGTAATCTGAGTGATGTTAAGCTTCACACTGAATTCGACAGGCCGACTGAGTGTGCGAGTGGAAGCCAGTATTTCTGCTTTTTCTTACTGTGAAACAGAGCTCAAGCTAAGCTGAAATTTACCAGTGAAATAAGTGAGTGGGCAACCTGACATTGTGAAGCAAGCAATTGCCAATCATAATATTGGCCATACTAAGAAAATACAAATTTTCACTAAATAAAGGCTTTTTTTTCTCGAGGAAATATCCAGAACAATACCTTTTAGATAACCATTTGGCAAATTTTCAAGTCCTCTTCTTCTTCTTCTTCTTTCTATTCTATCCTCCATTTGAGTCCCTAGTAAACCTCGATGTATTGGTTAACAGGTATATAGATTAACAGGTGTATAGGGTATGAGAGGTAATAATTATTTAGTTTAATGGTTTTTGATTTTTCTAATTATAAAAGGTAAGGAATATATAATGATCAGATGTTTATTTCAAATGTTCTAATGTATTGGTGTTTGAATAGTTTGATGTTGTAAACCACATATGTATTAATTTATGAGGTGTTTGGTAGTGGGGATGTTTTGATGTTGTAATTACTTTGCTTTTCATGAACATTCAACTTTAAGTTTTTGATTTTAATCTTTATTTTTTTTTTTTTGCTTTTTTTTTTTTTTCCTTTGTTTTTATTTATGTTTTTTGTTTTGCTGTTGTTGTTTGTTTGCCCACAAATACTCAGAAAGAAAAAAAAAGAGTGAGTTAGCGAGTGCGAACGAAAATTTTTTTATTTATAAATATTGCAATAATTGAATATTGATAGTTGAATTGGATAATGCAATAGAAATATAATTGAAAACCATTTCAATATAGAATATACACCAACTGCAATAGACAATAATTCATCTTTGAAGTGTATATATATATATATGTGTATATATGTATATGTGCGTAGATACATATTTATATAGAATTAATTACAATGTCCGTCAAGAATGAATATATAGCTGCTCCCGATCAGTTTGATCAAGTAAGTATAACTTTTTGTGTTTCTATATATTACAAAACTTAAGTTGCAAGTAGTATACTAACAATTAATGAACAGCCCATTTACGACGATGCCACCGAATTTGCCAACGCTGTCATTGCCGAACTTTCTGCTCCTCTGAATCCTCCAACCGTTGTCTCCCAGAAATATTCTAACGCCTACATTTCAGATACCGAGATTCAAGCTTACGCCAAAATCTCGGGTAAAGACTGGACTTATTTTGTCAAAGAGTTAGAAATAATCATTGGGAGAAATGCAGCAGGCTCTGCATTACCTCCATCAGTAGCGTCAGCAGTTGGTAACAATGGTACTGAGGCTGCCGCTACTAATGATAACGATTATAATAATACCAATACCGCATCCGCAGTTGCATATGCAGCCGCTGCCAAATCTGGCTCTGAAGCTATTACTGATGATGTTCATATTGATCTTGGTCCTGCGAAAGTCGTCTCTCGTCACCATGCCACCATTCGTTACAATTTAACCACTCGTAACTGGGAACTTATAATCAATGGACGCAACGGTGCCCGTCTTGATACCCTCAAAATTAAGTACGATCCTACTTTTAATACTACCACCATTCTTAAATCCGGATCAATCATTGATATCTCAGGCACACAGATGATGTTCATCCTTCCAGATGCGACACCTCAGATTTCTCCTAAGGTGCTCACTTCGATATCTAATAGATCTCCCTCTTTTGCCGAATATCTTAGAAAAAGATCCGGCTTAGTTTCTCATACTTTTTATCCAACAAATAATACTAACAGCAACAATCAATACAATATTAATTATCAACAGCAACAACAAGCTGTTCCATCTCCTCCAGTTACCGATAGTCAACCTCAATTGGTGTTCAATTACACTCAAGAACATCTCAATTATCAAAGGCAACAATATTTTGCACAGCAGCAACAGCAACAGCAACAGCAGTTCACAAAGAATGGCGTATATACGGATAGCAAGTTAAATAACAGTACAACTTACGGAACCCCAATGGTTGCAAATGGAAGACAATTACAGCAGTCACAACAGATGGTACCACAATCTAATAATAATGGTGGCCATTTAGTCCCGGTTTCGTCGTCTGGGCCTTCACCTGCCTCTGGACAAGCCGCTGGTGGGGTAGGAGAATACGATCTCTCCAAAGAAGATGCCAAGAACATTAAACCACCATACTCTTATGCCACCATGATCACTAAAGCTATTCTTCTGAATCCAGAAGGAGTAATGTCTCTTGCTGAGATCTATGACTGGATCTCACTGCATTATGCATTTTACCGTTACAGTAAATCTGGCTGGCAGAATAGTATCAGACATAATTTGTCACTTAATAGGGCGTTTGATAAAGTACCGAGAAGGCCAGATCAACCTGGGAAAGGGATGAAATGGCAAATTTCAGAGGCTTATAAAAAAGATTTTTTGGAATCTTTGAATACAGGAGCAGTCTCAAAGATTAAGAGAGGAAGCAGTGTTTCCAAGCAATTGCATCTTCATTTGAGCACATATCATAAGTTACCAAAGGGGTTCTCCTAAGTGGTATATTTAATTTTAGTATAATTGTCAGAGTTTTATAAACGATAACTGAATCAATCAATCAAATACTATAATAATAGTTAGGTATCGTGTTACTATCATTCAAAACCAATTACATTTGATTGTTTTCTTATATATATGTATTCCTTTTTTTTTCTTTAATAGTTTAATAGAATAATATAATGTGAATAATGACGCATAAGTACAAAAAAAAATTCAATAATATTGCACAGTATATCTATTGGAATCAATTCTGTGTTGCCTTTTATAGCATGAAAACATTCATCTTGTCTAATTCAAGCATCTTCTATTTGGGATATAATTTCACCACAAACTTAGCCATAGTTGAATATCGATTTTATAATTCATAGTCGCTCATAAAACATTTCACATTTTCTAAATTTGTCAAATGTCTCATTGTAGGTCTGCCATGTGGACAATTCCAAGGTTTATCTAATCCCTTTAGATTCCTAACAATCTTAACCATTGTTTTCTCACTTAACGGTTTCCCAATCATGATACTACTTCTACAAGCTCTCATTGCTAACATTGATCTGATTTTCCCAATTTTCAAATTTTTTAAAACAGACATGCTCATATCTTGATTGTCTTTAAGCATCGACAACAATTCATGAAAATCCAGTTCATCAAACACAATATTCTTAGACATAGGTAAAGTTTTCAAATATAAAATGTCTTCACCATTTGTTGAATCACATCTATGTTCAACGTGAAACCCATTATTATGGAAGATATACAAATTATCCAACACTATTATTTTATCAACTGAACTCAATTCAAGCTTTTTACCAATTACTAACCTTTGACTTTGTAAAATGGTATCCCTTGTTAATTTTTCAAAATTATACTTTTCATCACTGGCATGCTGATCAACTATAAACAAATCATCAGTCTGAGATTTTCGAACTATAATGAATCCAAGATTGAATTGTCCTATTATTTTCATTTTGGAAAAATCATCTTTTTTAATAATTAAAGAAAGTTTCAGTTCTGCAGATTCTTCCGATTCTTCAGGATTGAATTTGCTATCAATTTCATTTGTGACAATACCCAGATTTTTTTTTTTGAAATTCTTTAAATTGTGCTTAATTCTCGAAAAATCGCAAGATGTATAAACTTGTAAATTGTATGTAGTTGTAACACTAGACTTCTTGTTTTTTAAACTGCGTATTTTCTGATTTGCAGCCTTTGTCTCTTTTAAACTCTCTATGATTAGTTCTGAATCAGCTGCTATTTCATCATCATTATTATCATCTTTCAATAATATTTTATTTATCTCGGGGTGTTTGTTCTCACTTATAATTTCCACTATTCCTTCAACTTCATTCATTAACGGCTCCTGCGATTGTTGAGACTCTTGTGATTGTTGAGATGAATTACTGCAACAGGAACATTCCTCTTCGTGCTCTTGGTCTTCTTTACTCTTTTCTTCTTGATATATTCCTATTTCACTAGTAGCTAGTGGTACATTTCTATCTGAACTTGAATTATTAATATCTTCTTCAACATCCTCCTGTTCCTCACTATGATTCAAAATATCTGTATCTGCATCACTTTCCTCACTATGGTTCAAAATATCTGTGTCTCCATTATCTTCCTCTTTTTCTTCGTTCTTATTAACAGTAATAAATTCGGCCAACAGTGTCTGTTCTTTCGATGAAGACAGCATCAAACTAATTTTCATTCTCTTTTTGGCAATCTCCTCTTCAGCTCTCATTAATGCATCTGACACACTTCTCTTTTTCTCTTCAACCACAGATCCTTTACTAGGCATCAAATCACCCAGCGCATCGTACATTTCCGTAAGTTTTGTCTTCAAAACTTCAAGAAGACCAGCTTCATTAAATATATTCACAGTTTTTTTATCCGGCGTGACATTTATATCCAAGTTTCTAACATCAGTTATTAAGTTAAGAAAAATTACAGGATATTGCAATCTATTGAAAGATCTGTAAACTTCGTTCAAAATGCGAGAAAATCTGGGGAGCGTTACAGGTCGAGAATTTATGAAGAATAATTGACGATCCGAGACGTTTCTTCCATATCCAAAAGAATGTGAAGAGATATATCCTTTTAACTTGAATTGCATCATATCGTTGTCATCTTCGGCGTTGCCATTTCCATCTTCATTTTCTTCATCCTGTGAAAAAGTGCTTGTTAATTGTTGTGATGAAAACGACAAAAGACAACTATTCTGTGAATTTTCCAGATTATGACTTAAATTAAACTTTTTTCTTTTCCTAGTTATCTGAATATCAAAATCAACAGGAATCAATGATCTTTTCATCGCAATTCCAAAAATAGATACTATATTGTCAAGCATACCGCTATTTTTGGTAGTACTAAACAACAATTTTTTACCAGATCGATCATTTGGAATATTATAAATCGCGATTTTAACACCTTCTGAAACAATACAATAACTTTGAAGGAAATTGATGGCTTTCGAAAAATCCTTTTTTATGTTTTTGAGAAAGATCTTTCTTCTTACTGGTAAATTTTCAAATATACTGCTGAAACTGGTCGTTGTACCTCTTTGTCTTGAGGTATCTTTTTTATTTACTATGTTCCCCATGTTATCAAATTCAAAAGCTATAGCTTTAGGTTCTGTTACTTCGGTACAAGTCACCATTTTAACATTGCTGATATAACATAAACTGGATATTGCTTCACCTCTAAACCCAAAAGTATTGACTGATTGCATCACATCATCGAAACTAGAAATCTTAGAAGTATGATACTTTCTAGCAATAAAATCAAGGTCAGACTCGGCAATTCCTGTTCCGTTATCCGATACCTCTATGAATTCCAGGCCATAATTCTTGAATGTAATATCTATATTTGTAGATTTAGCATCCAAACTGTTCTCCACTAATTCTTTTACTGCACTTTCTAGGTCAATTATCACTTGACCAGATGTAAGTTTATGAATATCAAATTTACTCGCGGCTTTTATCTGTTGGGAGCTATTTGACATTTAAAAGATTTATAATTTTGAGCTTCGGTTTGGTTTGATATGTTCATATTGTGAGGTTATTTTCCTCACCATTAATTGATCTTATTCAGTTTTGAAATTTTCCATTTTTTTTTTTCTAAAATCTATACGCGTCATGCTTATATATATATATTTTTTTCTGTCGCACAAAAGAAACGACGCGACTTCTTTTTTGCTGCAGTCAACAGAGAAACAAAAATGAAATAAATTTTAAGATTTCGTTGTAATAAATCGTTAATATTAATTAATAAAAATCATATATATATGTATATATACAAATGAAACATATTATATCATTCTTTTGAGTTTTTGTTGTTGTATTCCAACAAAAGATTCACTAACGAATCACAAAGAAATTCATTTTCATTCACATTTTCATCTTGATCATTAAGTCTCGTGTATTTCACCATATGTATGCAATTTAATACTTGTTTTATGGACACATTTAAAGTAGTTTCACCCAATCTTACAATCAAACAGTTAATAATGTTCTCTTTTAACACGTCATCAAAATATTCGCATTCAATAATATCCAGCAATGAAGGAATATCTTGAATCATGTTTATGGAAATCAAATTGGTAAAATATGAAGATTCTGAAATGCCTAAGCGTAACATTAATGAACGGTCTCTAGTTGTAGTAAATATCAACATTTTATTCTTGGAATCCGCGGGAGGAGGTGTAACCATGCATGTTTTTAATACTTGCAAGATATTATTCGAGAAGTAAACTCCACCTGAAATAGGTACATATTCTATCAAATCTTCCAATTGATCAATGATTATTATGCTATGTCTGTACTGGTATGATTCCTTGAATATTTTTAAAATATGATCAATTTTATTTTTTTCATTCAACTCTTGATTGGAGTCTCGTTTTACATTGATTAGTTCACTAGTCGAAATCATTTTGATACTTACTTCTTTATCTTTTTGCTTTTTGTTCAATTTTGTAAATTCATGGCAACAATAAGCGCAGAATAATGTTTTACCTGTACCTGCCTCACCATATATTAGAACGCTTTGTAAATTGCTACTATCTTTGTTTTCATGACTTTTAGAATCGAGAAGACGAGATATTATCGATCTGGCTAATTTTAAATTTTTGTTAAATGTGTCCTCCCTAATCATAATAAAACTTTTCAAATCATCTGTATTTGCTAAAATGTCATTGTATAATTGTTCACCTACTTTAGTCGTCTTGAAGGAGACTTTTAACTCATTTATCCCTGCAATAAAGTCTTCTTGAGTAATTTTAATTTTTTTAAACAGCATTTTATCCGTTACATTAAGCGTTTTTTTATTATCATTATTTTTTTTAGGATCTTTATTATTTTCGTTTATCACCAAATTTAATTCTATAATTTTTTCAAGTGAAAAAGAACATGCAGATTTTACCACACCTTCAATCTCAGCACCTGAAAAGTTCGATGTTAATCTAGCTACTTGCTTCAAATCGACAGATTTTTCAAGCAATTTATTCTTGCTCAAATTGTGGGTTTTAAATTTTAAAATCTCTAATCTGGCATTTTCATCAGGTAACCCTACATAAATCTGAATCTCAAATCTACCAGGTCTTAACAACGCAGTATCCAAAAGATCCACTCGATTAGTGATCCCAACGATTAAAATGTTATCAAGTTGGTCAACACCATCCATCTTTGATAGTAATTGGTTTACCATGTTATCTGATGCAGAACTACCATTACTTGAATAGCTACCTCTTTTCTTAAATATGGAATCCAATTCATCAAATACTATGACATATAACCCTGAATTCTCACCTCTAATGGACCTTTCTTTCTCAGCATCAAGAAATAAATCTCTGAGATTTTTTTCTGAATCACCCACATACTTAGACAAGAGTTCAGGTCCGTTGACAATTTTGACATATTTTTTCTTATCACTTACACTAATAGACTTTTCATCTGCTTGGGCTATCAATTGTGCAATATTTCTGGCGATCATTGTTTTACCAGTTCCGGGGGGTCCGTAAAGAAGAATTCCCTTCGTATGTTTAATCCCCAATCTATCTACCATATCCATAGGTATCAACCTAGACAAAAGTGCTCTTCTGAAGATTATGGAGAATTCATCATTCAATCCGCCAATGGCAAAATCATCAAATTTGAACTTACTGGGAATTCTGAGCTGTGGCTTATGATGAAGTTTTTCAGCGCATGTGTCATGTAATGGAACTTTTGCACCAAATTGGTTTTCAGTGCTGAAAAAATAGACATGACTGGATTTAGTTAAAAAGCCTTTGGTCTTCAAACTGGTGGACTCGGTTTCATCTTGATCAACTTCTTTGCTGTCAAAACCAGTAGTAGCACTTTCTACAGATATTGTATCCACGCGACATTCAAACACAATCGAGTTAAAATCAAAATAAATTAACTGGGTGGGCTGTAGCACTTGGCGATGGAATTGTTGGCGAAAGGACTTCGACAATTTGTCCACGTCGAAAGGGTTCACTATAGACTCATAGTGATGAGTATTTTTGAATTTCAAGTCTACTGTCAATAAGCTAATTGTTTTACTGTAATCTGGTTTGTACCTTTGAGTTTTGGCGCATTGTTTCAACGGAGCTATCCAGGATTTCTGTAATCCATTGAGGCCCAACTCCTCCTCATGAACACCTGCGGCGGCTGCAGTGGTTAGAACGTACTTACCGTCAATTATGATCAAGGATCCATCAGGGTAATCGGTGGTGACTGCACAGTTTCTCAACAGCAACTCTTTGTCCGGAGAATCGACAACAATTAACCATTTCTTGAGGCTGTAGTCAGTATCGTCCTTATCTTTTCCGTTTCCAATTGCGCTAGCACCAAGGTGATTTTGCGACCAAACAGAAAGTCTATTGAGCATGGTGTAATCGGAAAAGTCCGGGCCATTCCACTGCTACGTCAACGTTATTATATTCTTTAAGATAGTGTTTTTATTTTCTTTAAGACACAGACGCTAATTCGTGTTGCTAGCAATCAATATCTGAATAAAAGCAAATTTTGGTTTTCCGTTAGATCCTTTAGTTCAATTTCTGATCCATTTCTGCTGCTGTATGATGTAAGAACATAATCGTGAAAAAAAATCATTACATGTGTACGAATGTTTTTGGTCGTGGATTACATAGCTGTCCAGATGTAAATATCTTTGGTATTATGGCTGTTAGGCTGTGTATATGTATGAGTGTCTTTCCATCGGCACATAACCGTGAAAAATCTGCAATTTTTTCATTACTTTCTTTTTTTTGCTCACTAAGCTTGTGCAAATAAAAAAAAAAAAAAAAACCAGCGCAGCAGCAAAAAAAATTTTTCCTCAGTGTTCAGAGCTTCGACATCCACAGAAAAAAAAAGTAAACAATTATGTTTTTACGCACTGAATTTGCCATTCGCCATGTTTTTATACTGTTCTTTGGGGGCGGGCACCTGAATATTTCAAGTTCAAATTCATTTACTGACTTACATCTTATCTTTATATACATCAACCTCAACCAAAACCAAACCAACCAAACCAAATCTTATACAAACATATTAGATCATCTACCAAGTCTATTATCTAGTAAAGTACAGGTAGTGGGGAGTCGATATTCTTTGTTTTATTTGATTTTATTTCTTTTGTGTTTTAGTAAAAAGATAATCTGGTAATCCAAGTATCAACATGGCTACAAGATCATTTGCTTATTCCAGCGCTCCACTTCGTCCTGTGAAGGAGGTATGTTTGCTTTTTGTTGAGCTTTGTTTATTGTCCCGTCCTTTGTGTTACTAACTTTGTCTTTTATAGGTCCAATTTGGTATCTTTTCACCGGAAGAAACAGTAAGTATTGCATTATAATGTTTTTTTATTTTATTATGTTTTTTTCCAAAAAAAAGGTTTTACAGTTGTTGGCTTTTTAATTATGATATTATATTGGGTTATTGTGGGTAGCCAGTGTGGATTACAATACATTGCACCACCTTTGATATGGGCAACTGGATTACTGTATTGAAATTTTGGTATCATTCATGATACCTATCTTTAAGAGAGTTCCATTCTGACATGTTTATTTATTATAGAGAGCTATAAGTGTGGCAAAAATCGAGTTTCCTGAAATTATGGATGAAAATAAGAAACTAAGAAGCGGTGGTTTGAATGATCCAAAGCTTGGTTCTATTGATCGTGCGTTCAAATGTGAAACTTGTGGTGAAGACATGTTTGAATGCCCTGGTCATTTTGGTCATATTGAATTAGCTAAACCTGTTTTCCATATCGGTTTTATTGCCAGAATTAAAAAAGTCTGTGAATGCGTTTGTATGCATTGTGGTAAATTAAAACTAGATAGAAAATCGCTTCAATATCAACAGGTAGCCAAGATTCATGATGGTCCAAAAAGATTCCAAGCTATCTGGCAGCTCAGTAAGACAAAGATGATTTGTGACGCTGATTTGCCAACGGAAGAAGAATTGGAAAATGGTGATATTAATGCAGATGAATTAACTGGCGGTGGTTGTGGTAACAGTCAACCAACTGTTCGTAAAGAAGGCTTAAAATTATGGGGAACTTGGAAAAAGGAAAAATCAGAAGACGGTGAGTCTCAGCCAGAGAAAAGATTGTTGACCCCAGGAGAAATTTTGAATGTTTTCAAGCATATCTCGGATGAAGATCTTACTTTATTAGGTTTTGATGTTGACTACTCTCGTCCAGAATGGTTGATCTTGACTGTGTTACCTGTTCCGCCTCCTCCAGTTCGTCCATCTATTGCTTTCAATGAAACAGCTAGAGGTGAAGATGATTTAACTTATAAATTGGCAGAAATTTTAAAGGCGAATATCAATGTTCAAAAGTTAGAAATGGATGGTTCTCCAGCTCATGTAATCACTGAATTTGAATCTCTTTTACAGTATCATGTAGCAACTTATATGGATAATGATATTGCTGGTCAACCTGTAGCGTTACAGAAATCTGGTCGTCCAATTAAATCCATTAGAGCTAGATTGAAGGGTAAAGAAGGCCGTGTCAGAGGTAATTTGATGGGTAAGAGAGTCGATTTCTCTGCAAGAACAGTTATCTCTGGTGACCCCAATTTAGATTTAGATCAAGTTGGTGTTCCAAGATCGATTGCTCGTACGTTGACGTATCCGGAAATTGTGACACCATATAATATTAACAGATTAACAGAGTATGTTCGTAATGGTCCAAATGAACATCCTGGTGCTAAATATGTTATCAGAGATACTGGAGAAAGAATCGATTTGAAATATCATAAAAGAGCAGGTGATATACAATTACAATATGGTTGGAAAGTGGAACGTCATTTGATGGATAACGATCCAGTTTTATTTAATAGACAGCCTTCCTTACATAAGATGTCCATGATGGCACATCGTGTTAAAGTCATGCCGTTCTCCACTTTCAGAATCAATTTATCTGTGACTTCTCCATATAATGCAGATTTTGATGGTGATGAAATGAATTTACATGTTCCTCAATCTCAAGAAACTAGAGCTGAATTGTCGAATTTGGCGGCTGTTCCTTTGCAAATCATTTCTCCTCAATCTAATAAACCAGTCATGGGTATTGTGCAAGACGCTTTGTGTGGTGTTAGAAAAATGACATTAAGAGATAGCTTTATCGATTATGATCAAGTGATGAACGTTTGTTATTGGATCAAAGATTGGGATGGTATTGTGCCTCAACCAACCATCATAAAACCAAAACCACTTTGGACAGGTAAACAAATTTTATCTTTGGGTATTCCTCAAGGTATCAATTTGATCAGATTTGAAGAAAAGACAACTTTTGCTTCTCCTTTGGATGATGGTATGTTAATTATCAACGGTGAAATCATGTTTGGTGTCGTGAATAAGAAAACTATTGGTTCATCTGCTGGAGGTTTAATTCATACTGTTTTCAGAGAAAAAGGCCATTATGTATGTGCTCAGTTATTTAGTAACATACAAAAAATCGTCAATTATTGGTTCTTACATAATGGGTTTTCCATTGGTATTGGTGATACTATTGCAGATAAGAAAACTATGTCAAAGATTACATCAACTATTAATCAAGCTAAACAAAAGGTGCAAGAAGTCATTTTGGATGCCCATGCGAATAGGCTAGAGCCTGAACCAGGTATGACTCTTAGAGAAGCGTTTGAAGCTAATGTTGCTCAAATTTTGAACAAAGCAAGAGATGATGTTGGTAAATTTTCGGAAAAATCTTTGAAAAGTTCAAATAATGTTAAACAGATGGTTATTTCTGGTTCTAAAGGTTCTTTTATTAATATTTCTCAAATGTCTGCCTGTGTGGGTCAGCAAATGGTGGAAGGTAGAAGAATTCCATACGGTTTCCAGGATAGAACATTACCGCATTTTACTAAAGATGATTTCTCTCCGGAATCTAAAGGTTTCGTGGAAAATTCATATTTAAGAGGTTTAACCCCTCAAGAATTCTTTTTCCATGCTATGGCTGGTAGAGAAGGTTTGATTGATACTGCTGTTAAAACTGCAGAAACAGGTTATATTCAAAGAAGATTGGTTAAGGCTTTGGAAGATATTACTGTGCATTATGACGGTACCGTTAGAAATTCTACTGGTACTATTCTTCAATTCGTTTATGGTGAAGACGGTCTTGATGGTACACAAGTGGAAACTCAACCATTGGATTCTTTAACTGCATCCGATGCTGCTTTCAGAAAGAGATACATGATAGATTTAATGGATGAATCAACAATGATTAAATCTTCATTAATTGAATACGCTAAGGAAATCACAGGTGATTATGAATTACAAAAAATATTAGATGAAGAGTATAGTCAGCTCGAAAAGGATAGAATTTTATTAAGAGAAGTCTTCCCAACTGGTGAAAGTAAATGGCCATTACCTGTTAACTTACGTCGTGTTGTACAAAACTCTCAACAAATCTTCCACGCAGATGGTAGTAAAGCGAGTGATTTAAGATTGGATTATATCATCGAAAAAGTTCGTGAATTAAGTACAAAATTATTGGTTATCAGAGGTGAAGGTGAAATGCTAGAAGAGGCACAAGACAATGCTACATTATTATTTCAGTGTTTGATCAGATCAAGATTAGCATCTCGTCGTGTTATTGAAGAATATAAGTTAAACAAAGATGCATTTGACTGGGTCATTGGTAAAATTGAAGAGTTATTCCAGCGTTCTATTGCTCATCCAGGTGAAATGGTGGGTGTTTTGGCTGCTCAGTCTATTGGTGAGCCTGCTACTCAAATGACTTTGAATACTTTCCATTATGCGGGTGTCTCTTCTAAGAATGTTACGTTGGGTGTTCCTCGTCTTAAAGAAATTCTTAACGTTGCTAAAAACATCAAAACTCCTTCTATGACAATTTATTTGGAACCAGAATATGCTCAAGATGAAATGAAGGCAAAGACAGTTCAAGCGGCTATTCAATTTTCTACTATTGTTGATATTGTCTCTCTTACTGAAATTTTCTATGATCCAGACCCAACTTCTACTGTCATTCAAGAAGATGAAGAATTAGTGGAAGGCTTTTTCTCTATTCCAGATGAAGAAACTGAAAAAACTTTAGATATGCAATCACCTTGGTTATTGCGTTTTGAAATTGACCGTGGTTCTTTAATCGATAAGCAAGTCACATTGAGTCAAGTAGCTGATAGAATCAAGCAAGCTTTTGGTGCAGATATTGCAGTTATCTGGTCTGAAGATGCTTCTTCTGAGAAATTGGTTATTCGTTTAAGAATCGTAAGAGACCAAAAGGTTGCTAATGAAGACAATGAAGCTGAGGAAGATCAAATCTTGAAGAAGATTGAACTGCATATTTTGGAACTTTCTTTGAGAGGTGTTCAAGATGTTTCAAGAGTTTTTATTTCTAAAAATGAACATCATATGATTATTGATGAAGCTGGCAGCTTCAAGAAAACAAGTGAAACTATTTTGGAAACTGATGGTGTCAATCTTGCTGATGTTATGCCAATTGAAGGTGTTGATTACAAACGTGTGTACTCCAATAATTTCGTTGAAGTATTGTCTGTCTTGGGTATGGAGGCCGCTAGAGAATGTCTTTATAAGGAAACGTTTAAGGTTATTTCTTTTGGTGGTTCTTATGTTAATTATAGACATATGGCTATGTTAATTGATGCTATGACTTCTCGTGGTCATTTAATGGCTATCACACGTCATGGTATCAATAGAAATAATACCGGTGCTTTGATGAGAGCTTCGTTCGAAGAAACTGTGGAAATCTTGTTAGATGCTGGTGCAAATGCAGAACTTGATGATTGTGCAGGTGTCTCTGAGAATGTCTTATTGGGTCAACTAGCTCCAATCGGCACAGGTGCGTTTGATCTTTTGGTTAATGAGGAAATGTTGAAGAATATTTCTTACAGTAGTAGATTACCGGCAACATCTATTGATAAAGCTCGTGTGTCTGCTGCTATTGCAGATGGTTCTGCTACTCCTTATGATGGTAGTAACTCTACTTATGCCGAAGATATTGAAATTGAAGGTGACTTTAATTTCTCTCCTATGCACGAAGCTAATGTTGGTGATAACACGGGTGGGTTTTCTTATTATAATGCTAATCCAGTAGATAGTCCATATACAAAGTCAGCCACATCCCCATTTATGGGCTCGTCGACTTCTCCAAGTTTTACTTCATCTCCAGGTTTTAGTCCAAATTCCGGTATGAGCTCAACTTCTCCAAGTTACTCTGCGGAGTCTGCAACTTCTCCAGGATATGCTGCCTCACCATCATACTCTCCATCTTCTCCAAGCTATTCTCCATCTTCTCCAAGCTATTCTCCATCTTCCCCATCTTATTCTCCATCTTCTCCAAGTTATTCTCCATCGTCTCCAAGTTACACACCAACATCCCCATCTTACTCGCCAACCTCCCCATCTTACTCTCCATCTTCTCCGGCATATTCTCCAACCTCTCCATCTTACTCGCCAACCTCCCCATCGCCAACCTCCCCATCTTACTCTCCATCTTCTCCGGCATATTCTCCAACCTCTCCATCTTACTCGCCAACCTCCCCATCTTACTCTCCATCTTCTCCGGCATATTCTCCAACCTCTCCATCTTACTCGCCAACCTCCCCGTCTTATTCTCCAACATCTCCATCGTACTCTCCAACCTCCCCATCTTATTCACCAACATCTCCGTCTTACTCTCCAACATCTCCATCTTACTCACCAACATCTCCGTCTTACTCTCCAACATCTCCATCTTACTCTCCAACATCTCCGTCTTACTCTCCAACATCTCCATCTTACTCACCAACGTCTCCATCTTATTCTCCAACCTCCCCATCTTACTCACCAACATCTCCAGGTTATTCTCCTGGTGGAATATCACCTAGCTATTCTCCTAGCTCACCAAAGCCGAAAAAGGATGATTAGTTTCCACTTGAGACAACTGAATAGCTTTTGGTGTTCCATATTTTTGACTATACTTCTAAAACTGAGAGGTATTTATTTACTCTTTTCAGTATGATATACTTTTCATGAAAATCTTTAAAAAACTAAAAAAAAAAATTACTAAAAAATATATATAAAAACGTTTTCCATATTTTATATAGTATTTTAAATACACATCGATAAATTGTTTTAATTCTACTTCTTTGGTAATTTAAATTTAAATGTCGACCATTAATAATTGTGCATTATTGTGTACATATGTATTAATTATTTATATATAATGTTGAAACACATTCACTAGAGTAAACATTGAAGAAGCTCTTCGGCTAAAGAACGAATATTTCTATATCTAGGAGTATTTGACATAGTTGCAACTTTAATAACATACGGTAATGTGACTCTCAATTTCAAAATTGGGTTTTTTGTTGATTTGTAATTTTGAATCAACATTATTGATCCCTTAAGGATCATCATAACTTCCAAACGATGAATCTTAGGGATTGGCATATCACCTAGTACAGAGTTGAAACAAATATATTTTCTCAAAATAAACAAAAATCTGACGATAAATCCACCCAAACAACTTGCGGAAATCAATTTCTTAGAATTACGCTTTAACTCGTCCAATTTATCATTTGGCAGAGGCAATTTCGAAAATTCTATCAAATTACTCAAGCATAGTAAACCTATTTTGTACTTGCTACTTATGATTAAAGAATCGCTGAGACTCAAGTTATCATTTTTCAAATCATATTTCGTGAAGTTTCCAATTATATCATCAAAACTCAACGGTGAATCCACCTTCTTCATTTCTCCTAATAATGCCTTTTCCAATTCATCACGATCATAAAGATAAGACGCATTCAAGATATATTGTGAAAAAGTAGGAAGAAGATTTGAAGGGAAAGATTTTGTAGCTGCAAAATTTATAATAAATTCCTGTAATTTACTCAAAGAAGAAATGTTGAACAGCTCATAGTCAGGGTTATTACTGTTAATGAATAATATTGTCTTATAAAGCTCGACTATCAAGTTCCAAAACTGTTTCTTATTGTCCATATCGATATCTTGAATATCGGCCTTATCATCCTTTATGATCACCTTTATTAATTCACTCAGAACTTTTAATACAATGCAAATACATTGCTCCCAAAGTTCTTTTGAATCCATTTGTGAGCTGGATGAATTCTGTAATTTCTTTTTATTAAGTCCTTTCGCGTTTAATTTGATAGGTTCCATAAAAGAGCCAATCAATCTAATTCCAGCATCTTTACCTTGCAATAATGGTTTATAATCTTTGATTTGAATTAACAGCTCCTCTAAAATGGAGACAGAATAATAACTTAAAGCAATGAAACTTGAAACTTTGGTGTCTTTCGGTAACTCGGTGGT
Source organism: Saccharomycopsis oosterbeekiorum (assembly GCA_031125405.1). Classification (NCBI taxonomy): domain Eukaryota; kingdom Fungi; phylum Ascomycota; class Saccharomycetes; order Ascoideales; family Saccharomycopsidaceae; genus Saccharomycopsis; species Saccharomycopsis oosterbeekiorum. Next base: position 115,127 of record JASTUI010000015.1, read on the forward strand.
ATTATTCAATTTCTCCTTAATCCTTTGTCTAGTACTAAATGGCAATACAACATTTGAAACTAGCTGAAGCATAACGTCAGACTGTACCTTAGGATTATCGTCATTGGCAACTAATTTTAAATTCTTCAATACCGTCTTCTGCAAATCCGTTGGATAAGCATTATCATTGAAATATGTTGGAAGTATTGGATATCTTACAGCAGAATTGAACAAAACCAACGCGCTAGAGATTCTATCGTGCGTCAACAAATTCTTCTGTTTCATAATATCATAAAGCCTTGTAAATGATTTCATAAGAGCGCTTAAAGAATCCTGATAGTTCTTATTTATAGTAACGTTGTAGGAAACATTTCTTGATGACCAGAAATCAAATAATTGAATAACAATTTCCAGTGGAATATCTTTACGCTCATCTTCGTTACCAGTAAAAGGCTTTAATAGTTCTGAAAACGATTCATAAAGCTTTAAATCACAATCGTTCCAGCCATACTTTAACATTTCTTCAAAATAATTAATTAATCCTTTCCAAAATCTGACGCCTTGACTTTTATTTTGCGTGAAATCTGTAAAATTAATCATGTACAATTTCACACTATTTCCAATAATCAAAATAACAGTTTCTGACCATTCTTGCTTGATAACGGCAAGCTTTTCCCAGTCTGTATTTTTCAAAATTTTTCTAGGTTTAATATCAAATAAATTTAAAATGACAGTATTGTAACATAATTCCCATGAACATATTAAATCCTTTCCATGAGAGTCAATAATCTTGAAAAAAGTCTGGATAGCACCATTTCTTACTTGCCCCTTTTTATCATTAGAAATTTTAATAAGGATACTTAATAAATATAACCACAAAATAGCACAATTAGAAATTATAATCGATTGATCAGTTCCATTAACAATTTCGTTATCAACATAGTTAAGCAATTTCTTGTTATCTGATATTGAGTGAGTTAATTCAATGCTGCTTATAGATGATATACTTAAATCCCTAGTCATTAGATAATTTCTCAAGTAATCACTGACTTGCCAGAAATAACTAATAGCACTAAAAGAAATATTGATTTCATAATCTTGGTCAGTAAACTTGAAAATAGTTGTAATTAATTTCTTAGTAATATTAAGGGGCAAATCATTCAAGAAATCGCTCAAAATTAATTGCAAAATTTCAAAAGCATCTCTGAGTATCTTTGATTTCTTGTCCATTATCATATACTTGGAATTAACATTCAGTAATGTTAGTAAACTAATTGTCAATGAATTACTAGCTAGAGTATCATCAGCATTAAATACATCGAATGAAGAATCAATGATATCAAAAATTGTATTCCAGGAATCTTTATCAAATTTTACTTCAAAAGTATCAAGAATTTCTTTAAAAGATTCTAAACATAATGAAATCATTTCAAACTCACAATTAACCACTTGAGAGCTAACGATTTTACTCAAATTTAGCTCTTCAAGACTGTTGACTTGTTTAATATTTAATTTTTCAATATCAGATTCATTTAGTTGGTAAATTTTGGTTAATAGTTCAAATAGAGATTTCAAAAGTCTTAATTCCATCTCTAAACAAAGCTTTTGATCATCTTTTCTAGAAATTAACTCTTTAGAAATGCTCATGAAAAATTTATTGAGAATAGAGATTGCCTGTAAACGAAATTCTGCTTCTAAATCTCTGTCAACTATTAGTCTTGAAACATAGGAAGTGACTTCAGCAAAACTGGACAGTTTAGATTTTGTTTCATGTGATGATGATGAATTCTTACATTCATTCAAAAATCTGTTTGAGTTCAAATGAAGGATTTCTGATAGTAGTTTCAAAAAGTACAGTCTGTCATAATAGCAAGGACTAATACTTACACCCTCCAATAATGTTACATCACTCATTTTCTGCTGTTTAAAAGGTGTCACTGAATCCTTAAAAATCGTGAAGGCAATATCATAGTATTGATCTTCCTCTGATATTGATGCATTTTTGAAACTTGTCTCTGACAAATAGATCATGCTGCCTAAAAACTTTATGAATGAATTCTTGGAGTATTGTGTTGTGGATTCTGTCAATTTTTTGACAGAAGCTGCAAAAACTTGAAGATCTGCAGGTTTGACATTTGGAAGGTATCCATATTTAGAATGTTTATCATAAGTCCATTTTCTAAGCTCTAATTCATCCATGGGTGGACCATTAATATAATAATCTATCCATTGAAGCGCTATTAATATGAGTTCCCAGTTACGACCTACTAATGAGGGGCCAAGCAGAATACCGAGATTCAACAAGGCACGGAACGCTATTAAATGTCTACTGCTAATGTATCTTGAATGCAAGACTGGTTGAGATGGTGTTTCTGGGTTGATGACGGAAAAGAAGCTAGCGACAGTTGGACTTTTGCTGAAGATTGGGCTTGAAGGGCTTGATGCGACATTGGAAATCGTGGTAGCTAATGAATTCGCATGCAGAGAGAATCTTGAACTTAAAGATCCAAATAAGCTTTCGCTAATAGATTGAGGTCGATAGTCTGAAGATTGGGCATCATGTTGTTGCTGCTGCTGAGCTTCAGTAGAAACTGTTGGTGTATCTTTAGTGGTTCTCTCATCTATTTGAGATGCACCGAATCCTTGTCGATATCCATCACTCATAGTCTCATTGTTATTTATGGATGCCACAGTAAATAAAGAAATAATTTCATCACGAGGTTCCTGTAAGTCTAATATACCTGAAGAGTAACATACTTTCTGTAAGGCCCTGACAAGTTGATGAAATGATTCGTTAGATATGTTTGAATATAGGAAAATCTCAAACACTGCCACTAATACTTTATAATTATGAATGATCCAATTTTGACAAAGAATTATTTCTGGTTTAACACTATTATCTAATTTCTCTTTTGATTCTTTCTTAGATATGGTTTGCGGTTGAGGTGGTGGGGAATCAATAATGAGCTTACCTACATTATCTGATATAGTCGTAAAACATTTCAATATCATAGCCAAGATATGGATAGTATAAGGAATTTCGGGAGGCGGATCTGATTTATCTAGCATCTCTAAGAGATTCAATTTTCCAGTTTGCTCTTTCAGTAAAATACCAGAACTGGGTTCGTGTAATACTGAGGTATATTTCAAATATTTTTTTGCAGAACTAGTATTTACTAAATAATATAAATTCACTAAGAAGTCATTAATCACATTCTTTTTATCTGGAGAGTTATCATAATATTCAAAGATTTGTAAAATCAAATTGATCTCACTGAAAATTGAACACTGTAACTCCAAAATCAAGAAAATTTTCCATTTTGGGGTATCTTTTTGAATTAAAACATGGTCCAATAAAGACAACACAATTTCACCTTCAACTTTCAAAACCGACAAATTTCTTTTAACTAATAAAACCACAATTCGGCAAATTCTGACAACATTTGGGAAATCTGAGCTAGTCAATGATAACGATCTTAATAAAATAGGAGTGATTTTGAATCTAAGTAAAAACGCTAATTCATTATGATTGTCAAACACCGATGTGAAATTAGATAAAATTGATTCTATGAGCTCCAACACTAAATGATCTGATAAGTGATCGAATTCCAAAAAAGTTGGTCTATTATGCTCATATAGAGTACACAAATCATCAAAGACTCTATATGCATCATATACATCATCAGAAACAAACAGAGTTTTATTATTATCTATAGAAACCTCATTTTTCAAAGCTTCATCTTGAAGATTTTGACGATCGTCATCTTTGGGATGAATTTCTTGAACTTTATCAAAGACAAAAATCACCAATTGTTGTAAAGTAGCAGCAGCAGTATTTACAACAACGGAAGAACGACCAGGTGCTTGTAATATTGCACAAACGTTTAAGAGTTGCGATATCACAGGGCCATGCAAGTTATATTTATAAAGAACGAATATCACTGGAAGCAATTGTAGCACCTTCAATTGGATTTCCATTGGAAGATGTAAAGCTGCCTCAGTCAATGATTGTAAAAGTTCATTGATTCTTGTGATTGGAATGCACTTGTATTGGAATAAGACATGTAAGCAATGCAAGGATATAGTGCTAAGCTTGACTGATTTGGATTGTAAAGATAAAATTAACGGAGTCGCAAATTGGGGATAATTTTCAGTTAAGTTTTCTATGAATTTCTGTTCTGAATCATTGGAAGGGTTAAACTTATGAATTATTTCAAGTGATTGTTCTGTAGTTTTTTTGATCTCTGAATGTCTTCTTCTCAGTTCAGATAACAAGCTTGTCAAATCTGTGGTTACAAGTGTAATAACTGACATTTTATATCACTATTAATTCAATTATTATTACTCTTGACCTGAATTAACTAGAAAGATCTGGTTAGTTCTAAGACCAATTTCAAAGGGTAAAAATGTCTGTGAATTCTTGTTAAGTATTTCGGTCGTTCTCTTCTATTTTTCTGTGCTTACCATATTTTGACGCCAGCGTGCAACTTAATTGATTTTCACACACACAAACTTTGTATTGTTTTACCGAATTAGCTTAAGTTAGTGATTCTACAAAAATGATAATAAAGCAAATATATGAATATATAATTTTTGTTATTCTAGTTCGATGATAAAATATAGGTTCTTTATTCATCAATATTTCGAGATTTGAGTAATTAACTCTCAGGAGTCCAACCTTTCTTTTTCTGTCTGGCTTCATACACTTTTCTATTATCCAACACTCTTTGCACAATAGCTTCTGATGAAATATCGTCAAACTTATGCAGACCAGTATCTTCAAGTAATCCACTCTCTATGTCATACAATAAATCCTTTTTTCTTTTTTCACCATTGACTGGTGTTATCACGTTACTAGTGAATACTTTGTTGACAGGCAACCCGTTGAAACTTTTTGAAATTTTTTGGAAAAAATCAGCAGTGTTGACTAAGGGAGCACCAAGAATGATTCCATTGACATATTTGCACTGTACCACACATAAAGATCTTTCAAAGAGCGACATGATTGGATAGTAAGACTCGTTTCTGTAGCCATTGCTAGTGGTGACTTCATCATCCCACAAACCTACAACAACCAATGCTTTCTCAGATATTGCTCTGTTAGATACTTGTTTAAGAAACTCAATATGGCCCGGGTGAAACAAATCAAAATCACCATTAACGTAATAAATTTTGTTATAGGATTGTAAATTTTTACCTTTTGCTATTTCGTAAAATGTATCATCATCCGAGATATTGATAAACACATAAGCACCTGGATTATGGCCGGTCTCATCACTAGAGTATTGTGTGTATCTAGTCATTGAATCCTTCTGTAGAAGAGCATGGGTACTGCTTTGATTAATGGTTGGTAAATCCACCTTTTTGATGGTTGGGAGATGATGTTTACCATTACAGGTCAACATTCTACCTACAAGATCAGTGGTCAGGATACTTGGAGTTCTTTTAACAACGATGAATCGTCCAATATCCTTCACCACTTTGTAACAATCTTCACCGTTTGCATCAGTAGTAATGTCATCACCATGAACAGCGTATTTGCAGTCATATTTATCCATGAATTCAGGATCTGTGACATACGGAGCATCAGCAACAGGTTTGGTGACCCATCTGCAAGCCTCCACTGTCAGCAATCTTTCATCCAATTTCATCACAGTGGGACCTTTATTATGCAAGATTTCTTCATCTGAATGAACCCCAACATATAATTCATTGCCTATTTGTCTGGCTTGAAGCATTGCACCAGCGTGACCATGATGGGTGAAATCAAAACAACCATCAATCCAGATCCTAGAATTTTTGGCATCTGGTGGAGCAGGGAACATTAAAAGCGGGTCCTTTGTTTCTCTTGCCATTTTTGCTGTTTTGTGCTTTAATTATTTTTGAGCAAAAAAAAAGACAGAGAGAATCCTGAACACTTGAGATAAGTATATCTTTGCAAGTAAACGGTTCATTTCACGTTAAAGCCGTATTTTTTCTATCAGAAAAACTGATTTTCTTTTTATCACCACAAATCTTTAAGCGTTACACTTCTGTGCGCGCATGTGGGTGCCCATCCGGGAAATATTCTGGGCGCTGCCAATACCTTCTCTGGCGTCTCCTCGGCAGCGGCATGCCTGGAAACCCAAGCTCACTTAGGCAGGTGGCAGATATAGAGCACGTGCCAAATATTATTCATTTATTTCTGTTTAATTCCTCTATCTCTAGTTTGAATTCGTTAAAGAAGTTTTAAAAAACTCTGAAATTGATATTGATCTTTGAGTCTCGAATATAATCTCTTTTCAAAAATATCGGACTTATTGAGGGGTAGAAAATGATTCGAGATGAGACCACTCTTTTAATAATTAAAATTGATATTTTTATTTTAATTTTGTAAAAAGTAATAATATAAGAAGAAAAAATAAGATTCCTTATTATACAAATCAATAAATGGAAAAGGTTCTTTGATAACCATTACTGAAGATAAAAATGAAATCATTAAAAAAATAAATAGCAAATAAACGCAAATTTTAAATAAACTAACTACTTTTTCTTTTTTTTCTTTTTTTTTTAAAAATAAATTAGAAACACAAATGTGAACATACATTACAAATCAAAAACAACAATACTAATAATAAAACAAAAATCTATTTAATGTCAAATGAGAAACTCCCTTTTCGATTTCTTCTTTTTGATTTTCTTCTTCTCATTAGACTCCAATTTATTCTTCCTAGCCACCTCCCAATCTTGAACCTGACTAGGTTCACGCCTTTTGAAATTGTTTCTAGCATGTAAAAATTTACATGTGTCACCATACCCACAATAACCATGTTGTTGGAAGTCCTTACATATATCGGGTTGGAAATCTATCACCGTGGTAGCTTTGATGTTACTACTAATCTTTGCCGCGCTTAATTTCGGGTCTTTCTTAGGAAGAAACGTCACGTAATTGGATGCACCCTTATATGTGACCTCATCGTTTTTTTCATCTTCTGTTTGCTGTATAGTTTGGCCGTCGACGTTCTCCTGCTCATCATCAAGAAGCGGATTTGTCTTTGTAGCTTCATCTTTTGACGAATTTGAAAGAATCAAATCTTTGGAATTTGCTATTTCTGCCTGCATATTATTGTCTTTTTCAGACAATAACACATTATCTTTGCCACCCGTATCGCCATCGCTTTCGAATACATTCTCGCTATTTGCAGGGCGGGTCAATAGCAGGCTCGAAGAGGCTATCAATACACTATTTTTGTTACTATTACTATTTTCCTCATCATTGCTGTGCTCATCATCTGAAAAGGAAACACCAACATATTTCAGCACCCTTGCTTTACCAGGGTTTGTTTTTCTTTTCTTGAACATCGTGATATCGTGAGTTCAGTGAACCTGATTGAAATTAATACGTTTTGCGCCTCCCTCAAGTGTTTCCTTAATTACTTCCTTTCTTTTAAATTCCTCAGAATCACCAATGTTTTCTTTGCCGCCAAACTAATGTTTCAATATAATCACGTGAATTGGTTACGAGCACCGCATTAAAAGGTAATTGCTTACTCAATGTCTTAAGAAACCATCATGTTCTTGAAACGTGGGAGCCGGTATAGTAATAGTTTGTCAGTAGCTTACAGTATGTATTGCTTCTCGAGAAGATCGTTGCTGCTGTCCATATCTATTCCGAGGATATAATTCAAAAAAAAGTTAAAAAAAGCCTGAAATACTGTCTTACAAATCTATATTCTGTTAATTTATACTGTTCTCCTTAATCATTAATAATGTCATTACTTTTTTGCCACCTAATAATCACGAGTTAATCCTGAGCAAAGCAAATATCGACAGTAGCTGTAGGCCGTTACTAGCTTCTTTCAAACTAATTTATTAATAGCCTGTGGCGTTGTTTAATTTTACCAGAGTTTAATTTCGCTTTAGCCGCTGAGAAAACACGCTCTATAAATAGAGCGTCATTAAAAAATTTTTCTTTTTTCAGGCGAATTTTTTTTTTGTTCCAATTTCGATTGCAGATAGATCCGACTTTTTTAGTCTTTAAATTCAGATCAAAAAGGAACATGCTGGTGATTTGACATTCCAATTCTTTATTATTTATTCTCCTTGTTAATGAGCATCCATCAGATATTGTTGACAATATTCAAAGATCGTTAAGTAGATAGATATATTGTCAAGCTAACAAATATAAACTAGAACTAAGACCTTTTCAAATATATTACATTCTTTTACATTGTTTCCAATTATATATACTGCCATTATTAACAGCACCTTCTTTCCCATAAAATCCATAATACGCTCTTTGCTAGTTATCTAACTCTCCAGCAGATATACTTATCTTTGCCTTTTACATCTAGCTTCTAGATTTTTATTTATTGCTATAATAATATTCTCCAATAGATCATGTCAAGACAGTATCATAAGCCGGGATTTGATCCGGAATCTGGATCTTCCGTAGGAAGAAAGAAGTCCTTAGTTAAGCCGGAAAGAGCTAAGATGACACCATCAAACCCTCATTATTTCTACAACAAAGTCGCTACTACTGAAGCTTCGCATATCGGTATTCAAGATTCTTCTACTGGCGCTAACCCGGTGGTTGATCTACAAAGAAGTACATCCAAAAAATCAGACAAAAAACCAAAGATACATTTAAGTTATAATGAAGAAGATGACGAAGATGACGATGGTATTATTAATAATGAGAACGGTGATGGAATCCAACTTCAGAATGTTAGAAGGTCTTCAAAAACTTCCGCCACAAGTGATTATGATCACGGTCCATCAACTCACCAAGGTAAAGAAATCTTTGGTCTAAATGATGAAACCGGGAACGAAAATAATTATGTTCCTTACCACGATGATTTTGTTGGAGATGAGTATAGAGAACAAGGAAATTCTTTAGGATATCAAGGCGCTGCTGGTAATTATGATAATTTCAATTATAACGAAACCAAAAAAATTAGAACCGAAGCTGCCAAAAAATCAGTTTTTACCAACATTTGGTTGATTTATTGTTATATGATCACATTCTGGGCTCCAAGTCCGCTTTTGCACTTGTTTGGCATGCCAAAGAAAGAAAGACAAGTAGCATGGAGAGAAAAAATTGGTCTTATCTCCATCATTATATATTTAGGTGCTATAGTTGCTTACTTGATCTTTGGCTTTAGTAGATCTGTTTGTAAAGATCACGCTGTCAAAATCAAAAATAATTCTGTCAGTACTGGTTATTTGATTATCAATGGTAAAGCCTATGATCTAACACTGTCTAGACATCCTGCCGCTGAGGGTGTCCCTGGTGGTTCAAATATTTTATATCCTCCTATTAATGCTGGTGGTAAGGATGGTTCTTTTCTTTTCCAAAACGTCAACGGTAACTGCAAAGGTTTGATCACCCCAAGGTCAAATTGTACTATTCCAACATCCGGTGAAGAAGTGGCTTGGTACATGCCTTGTAAATTGTTTGATCAAGATGGTTCTTCTCCTGTTAACTTTACCGCTAGTGAATATTACGCGGGCTGGGCTTGTCATACTTCAGACTTGGGTCGTTCTGATTATTATTCTTTACAAAACTCCATTGATGTTTATTTCAGCTGGGATGATATTACAAACAGTTCCAGAAGGCTTGTAGTGTACAATGGTGATATTTTAGATTTGAATTTGTTGAACTGGATTCAATACACAGATTTGGAATATCCTCCTATCTTTGATAAATTAAAAAATGATGATAGAATAATCGGTAAGGACATCAGTATTTTGTTTTCCTCGACTGAAGGTAAGCAGCAAGCTAAGTGTTTGCAAGAAATTATAAAAGTTGGTACTGTTGATTCTGAGACCATTGGCTGTCTTGCTTCTGATATCGTTTTATACACTATGTTGGCATTTATTTTAGCACTTGTAGTTTTGAAATTTTTAGTTGCGTGCTATTTTAGGTGGTTTATCAGTCCTAAACAAGGTGCCAGTGTTCTTGATTTTAAAACAATGAACAAAAAATTAAATGAAATTGAGGATTGGTCTGAAAATATTAATTCTCAAGCTACTAATATTAAAAAAGTTGACAAAAAAAATAGAGCTGATTATTATTCTGAGAATAAAAGACATTCCAAAAACTTTCTCACTAATAAAAGAAATTCAAGATTGTCCAACTTAGAATATGATTACGATTTTTATAATGATAATGAAAATGGTAATTATAACAGCAGTTATGATAAAGAGGATAATAATGACCCACGTAATAATATGACAACTATGGCTCTTCAAGTTTATGAGAAGCAAATAAATAACAGTAATCCTAACTTAATTAAAAAAGTGGCAAGCACTGATAATTTGAGACACTCATTCTATGCCAACTCTAAACTTTCTCAGTCTAACAATACTTTACTGAATCCATTTGATAATGTCACCAATAATACTAGATTTGATGATAATGATAATTTTGCCGAAACTTTGCCTAAAAATATAATTCATCCAAGAGTGTTGACTCAACCAAAGCCAACTTATCAACCATTTGGTTATCCATTGGCACATACCTTTTGTTTTATCACTTGCTATTCTGAAGATGAATTAGCTTTAAGAACAACTTTGGATTCTGTGGCAACTACCGATTATTTAAGTTCTCATAAATTAATTATGGTTGTATGTGATGGTTTGATCAAAGGTTCTGGTAATGATAAGTACACTTCCGATATTGTTCTTGATATGGTCGAAGATATGAGCATTCCAAAAGATGAGGTCGAACCTTATTCTTATGTTGCTGTTGCTCAAGGTACAAAGAGACACAATAAAGCAAAAATTTATTCAGGTTTTTACAAATATGATAACGATACTATTCCATTAGAGAAACAACAAAGAGTTCCAATGATTGTTATTGTCAAATGTGGTACTGAAGCTGAGGAAGGTGCAGCTAAGCCTGGTAACAGAGGTAAGAGAGATTCTCAAATTATTTTGATGTCTTTCTTGCAAAAAGTCACCTTTAATGAAAGAATGACAAGATTAGAATTTGAACTTTTACAAAATATTTGGATGATCACTGGTTTGATGGCAGATATGTTTGAAATTGTTCTCATGGTTGATGCAGATACCAAAATTTTTCCAGATTCTTTGACACATATGATTGCAGAAATGGTTAAAGACTCAGAAATTATGGGTTTGTGTGGTGAAACAAAGATTGCAAATAAAGCTGATTCTTTTACTACTGCTATTCAGGTCTTCGAATATTTTATTTCACATCATCAAGCTAAAGCTTTTGAAAGTGTATTCGGTTGCGTTACTTGTTTACCTGGTTGTTTCTGCATGTATCGAATCAAAGCTCCAAAAGGCAGAAATGGTTTTTGGGTTCCTATTTTGGCTAATCCTGATATCGTGGAACGATACTCTGATAACATTGTTGATACTTTACATAAAAAAAATTTGTTATTATTAGGTGAAGATAGATATTTGACTTCTTTAATGTTGAGAACCTTCCCTAAACGTAAGCAGATATTTGTTGCTAAAGCGTCATGTAAAACTGTGGTACCTAACAAATTCAAAGTCTTATTATCTCAAAGACGTCGTTGGATTAATTCTACAGTTCATAATTTGATGGAATTGGTTCTTGTCAAAGATTTGTGTGGTACCTTCTGCTTCAGTATGCAGTTTGTTATCTTCATCGAATTAATTGGTACCTTGGTTTTACCTTGCGCTATTGTTTTTACCTTCTATGTTATTATTTTTGCTATTGTGGCAAAGCCAACTCCTGTTTTAACTTTAGTTTTATTAGCTGTTATTTTTGGTTTGCCAGCATTATTAATTGCCGTTACAATTTCCAGACTTTCATATTTTTTTTGGATGCTTGTTTATATTTTCGCCTTACCTATATGGAATTTCGTTTTACCAACATATGCCTATTGGAAATTTGATGATTTCTCTTGGGGTGAAACCAGAAAAGTCGCCGGTGGTGACAAAGGCAATGAAGAGGAGGCTGGTGATTTTGATGCTACTAACATTGTTATGAAAAGATGGGGTGAATTTGAAAGGGATCGCAAGAAGCAATCTATGATCTCCGCACCTGAAATGTCATGGAATCCAATTACTACCACAACTACTAATAATGAACAAGCAGAAAACTATTCAGATATTAAATATGATGAAGCTGAATTTTTAACTGTTCCTCAATAGATTTGAATTTAATTTTAATTATTATTATTTTTTTAACTATTGCATTGATTATTCATTTTATACTATTCATTGTTTTTATTATTATTATTTTTTTTGTATTCTATTCATGTATAATTAACAAATAAACATCCATTTATAAATCTTGAATAACATGAAATATATAAAACAAAAATGAATGTGGAAGTAGTTTTAGGTTTTTGCTGCTGAAATGATAACATGGTTTGGTCTGATCTTATATTAAAAGCATTAATTGTGAACTTGTAACCATATATGGTTTTGCAAACTGGCAATAAATTTCAAATATTTCCTAGATCCAGATGCATAATTTTTGAATAGTCACGTTCTTTTCAATATAGGAGACTAAAAAACTCTTAAAAGATTTTCAAATTGAGAAATTATATTCAAATAGATCTATTTGATCGATCAAAATCTTTGGACATTTAAATGGCATTTGATTAAATACCATGTTCAATTTATGAAAAAAAGATTTAGGGGCGTGGGTAATATTGCATAATTGTGCATGGTAGATAGTTGTTCATGCACGGAGATACATAGTTTTAAACTCACGGTACCCTTTTCTCTATCTTCTATTTTTCAACATGCATGAAATACTTGAGTGCAAGATTTTGCAATTTCTTCGATCGATGTATTACTGTATTCTTCATATAGGGGGATATAGAACATGCAGAAAATTGATTTATAGGAGATGAACGAAGAAAAGGATATCTCCTATCCCTACGTTTTTTCTTTTGTACTGTTGCTTCTTGCATGCAATTGTTTTTTCTTTCCCTTTTCTTTCTGTCTTGGAGGCATAGGTAGACGTATGCTGCAGTTAGTCAGTTGTTTTAAATGGAAAAAAGGGACCTTATGGTTTTGAAAGTTGGTATTTTAAATCTAGTTAGATCTATAATTTCTCTCCTTTTCTTTTTTTTTTGTTTTCTTTGCTTGCAAACATATTGAATTATCATAATACTTCTTCAAAAGTTTATTTATTGTCTCTCTTTTCTTCAAGAATATCCAGATATAAATATTCGACCAAATCTTCATGTGTTTTTTTAAATCTGAACAAACCTTTTTTATTCTTTTAAGATAATAAACAATAAACAACAAAACAATTTTACAACAACCACCAAACAATACAAAAAAATGCAATTTTTAGTCTACTTACAAGTACTTTCCCACTTAGCTAATGCTGCTTTGATCAAAAGACAACATTTAGTCACTGAAGTCTTCGTTGAGGAAAACTTTACTTATGATGTTTTTTACGCTGCAAACAAGACATCAACTGAACTTGTTGGTACTGAAATTTATTCTTTTACCAGTGTTGTTGATCTTGATGCAACTGCTCTTGGTGCATATACTTCCTTATTCACACCAACCAGTACAGCTGCATCTTCATCTTCAACTGGACTCACACCAGTAAATTCTGCTGCATCTACTGATTTCACTAGTTCTTCCAATGGACCTTCATATCATAATATTACCTCTACAGCTGAATCATCATTATCGAGTAGTTCTACATCCCTGAAAACATCAGCATCTTCTGAATATACTTCTGCTACTGCTACAACCTTGTCTGAATCTTCGGCAAGTACATCTTCAACTTCATCCTCTAGTTCTTTGACTTCTTCCACATTGTTTACAACAGCTAGTTCCACAGCTTCCATTTCTTCAACATCTACAACTTCATCTTCTAGCTCATTGACTTCTTCCACATTGATTACAACCACTAGTTCCACAGCTTCAACATCTTCAACAACTTCAACAACTTCAACAACTTCAACTTCTTCAACATCTTCAACTTCGAGCACCAGTTCTCCAACAGATGAAGCCGCTAATGACTATGATTCCCAAGATTTTGACAATGATATTCTCTATGAACACAATGTCAAGCGTGCACTTCATGGAGTTCAACCACTTTCATGGAACACCACATTAGAATCATACGCACAAGCATATGCCGATGACTACTCGTGTCCTTCAGATGGTCAATTGATCCATTCTGGTGGTCCATATGGAGAAAACTTAGCCTCTGGTTTTTCTTCTTCATTCAAAACTGTTGACGCTTGGTATGATGAAATTAAAGATTATGACTATTCTAACCCTGGATTCTCCGAAGCCACTGGTCATTTCACACAAGTTGTTTGGAAAGATACAGCACAACTTGGATGTGCTTATAAGGCATGTGATACTGCATTCCACACTTATGTTATTTGCAGTTATTTCCCAGCTGGTAATGTTATTGGATTAGACTGGAGTATAGAAGTTCCAGAACTTCTTTAGATTCTAAAGTGATTACGACTTATGAGCAGATATTTAATATTACCAATATTGAGTGCCTCCTTTATTTTTTGCTATTCTTTTTACGATAATGTTCTTCTTTTTTCCTCTATTTAATTTTTTTTACTGCTTTGATTTATGATTGATTTTACGATTTGCTATGATTTTTTACCTTTTTTTTTTTAATTATTTTTAAACATTCTTGATTCCACCCATATTCATTCTACCATATTTTATTTTATTTATAATAAAATCTAATACTTTTACTGAAAATATCCTAATCGTAATTTTTCAAAATTGTTCTCTTCTCTGCAATAATTTGGTTATTAATATTCTGATCCTTTTTTACTAAAAATGATATCTTACATAGAAGTTCTTTTTATTTTTTGAATTAAACTTTTTTTTTTGTTTTGTTTATTTTATTATATAAAGAAGCTACTTACATAAAGTCATCATCCACAAAATCATCATAGTTGGTAGTATCAATATCCATATCTTTTTTGAAACCACCACCAAGATTAATTTTAGCTGTACCTTTCTTTTTACCAGCACCGCCGGTACTTGTACCACCAGTTTTTGATAATCTTGCCATTCTTTCTTCTCTTTCTTTTTGTTTTAAAACAGTGTTTAAAGTACTAATGACTTTTCTAATATTTTCTGTCCCCATTGGCTTAACAAGGTCTCTTGCTAAATCTATAGCCAAAGCACTGCTGTAATATAACAAGTTTTCATCAGCTAATGCGGCAAGTGTGCTTGATAATTCTTTTCTTAGTTTTTCAAATTCTGGCTTAGTTTCAGCAAGAAAAATTGGATGATCAGTAAGTGGTGAATCTTTAGTTAAAGCAGATGTGTGTTTTTCATTGTTGACTGCTTTGGATCTTGGGTGAGCGTTCAATTCGTCTTCTGCAATTCCCAAACCATCGAACAAATCAGCAGCATTATTTAAATCAGCATCGACTTCAGCTTGTCTCAACAATTCTTTACGGGAACTAGGATCAGCATCGTCCAATTTTTTTAAAGCTGCCAATTTTTTAGCCTTTTCTGTCTTCTTTCTATCCTCCAGCTCCTTTTTCTTTTTTAATTCTTCTTCTTTGACCTTCTTTTCTTTGGCTCTTTCTTCATCTAAATCAACATCCCAAGAATCAGCTTCTAGTAATGGTTCGTCATTTTCATCTTCCCAGTTTCCCATTACTGGTGCATCTACAGCATCTTCATCATCCCAACTCATTCTAAGTGTGTTTGCGTCTGTTTTATTTTTATTATTTATCACCTCTTTATTCAAGAAATAAAAGAAAAAAACTTCAAGAGTTCTTGATTGTTCTTATTGTATAGAATATCGTTACAATCACCTAAATTCTTCCATGAAGGTTCCTTTTAAATCTCAAAAAATTAAAAAATTAAAAAATAAAAATTTTTTTTATCTCGATTTTTATAATTAGCATTATTATACTGTTTGCCAGACAAAAAAAAAAAAACTTTCATTACTAAGAAAATCATTTTTTGTACAGGCATTATTTCTTTTTCAACATCGAATGACTATTTAGGAAGTTACAATAAAGCAAATAATAATTTTAGCAGAAAAGAACCAGTTTTAAAAATAGTTGATTACTTATCACTTTTAAACTCGAATCCGAATTATTATGATGCAAATAAGTTGGAAGATCTGTATCAAAAATAATATTATTTGGTAAGCATTAACATAAAAAAAAATTATCAAAGAATAGCAACAATCGACATTATGCAATTATGAAAACACATTTCTGCTTTGATAAACAAATAATTAATATGATAAAACAGGATAAAATCAAGGTCATTCGTTAATATCGGACTGTACTTCTCTCGAGCTTCTTATGGCAAAACGGTTTTTATCACGTGCAAAGCACGTGATATGACATACTTTTCATTTTTTGATTAAAACATATTGCCGGTTTGTCCGCACTGGATTGTTATTAAGGCTTAACAACATACGGAATTGTTATTCTTAAACGGAGAGAGAAGAAAAAAAAAATTTTAAGCAGGGAGAAACAAAAGTCAGTAAAAGGTGGTTGTGGTGTGCAATTTGTTACAGAAGTAAGTAGAAGATGAAGATGATAATGAATTAGTAGTATTGGTAGTAATAAGAATATCTAGAATATAAATAATATCAACAATAATAATATAAAGATAAAAAAATAGAAATAATAACAAAAATAAAAACAAAAATAATAATATTATAACATCGCTAATACTTTAATAAAAATAATACTATAATATCAGTAAACCATAATATTATAATATCAGTATCAATAATGGCAAACGCATACATGGAAGACGAATATGAGTCCTGGATAACGAATTTCTGTGGGCTTTTTGGGCATGATTTTTTTGTTGAAGTGAGTCGTGAATTCATTGAAGATGACTTCAATTTGACTGGTCTCAGCAGTATGGTCACGCATTACCGAGATGCACTTGACTTGATTTTAGATTTTGTACCTGAGAGCCAACCGGATCCAAAAGATGAACCATTTATCGCCAGAGATGCCGATGAATTATATGGCTTGATTCATGCCAGATATGTTTTGACAAAAGAAGGATTGAATAAAATGGCTAAGAAATATGAGCAAGGAGCATTTGGAGTGTGCACCAGGGTGGAGTGCGATTCGATGTTCATGTTGCCAATCGGAAGATATGACCAACCTGGCGTAGAAACTGTTAGGCTATACTGTCCATGTTGCAACGATATCTATTTCCCTTCGTCGCTGAAATACTTGAATATTGACGGTGCATATTTTGGTACGACATTTGCTGGGTTTTTCATAAATACTTTTAAAGAGGTTGAGGAACAGTCCTTGCTAAGACACAAAACTTTCCCTGTGTTACAGTTGAAGATTTTTGGGTTCAGCATTAGCGAATTGAGTAAGTGTGGACCTAGAATGAAATGGTTAAGACAGTATCCTCGTACCAAAGAAGAACTCGAGGAATTCAGTAAATGCGAATATCTCATACCTCAATTGAAGAATGGTAAAGTGGTGGATAGTTATGAAGAGGCCAATGGCAAAAGCGAAAGCAGCAGTGGTAGTGGTAATAGTAGTAGCGGTAGCGAGGAAGAAGAAGAAGAAGAAGAAGAGTGAATGTATAGAATTATAGAAAGAAGAGATTCAGTTTGTGAATAATGTACGTTTAAACATTATAGTAATTTTCAATTTTCAATGTTCAATTTTTTTTTTTTTTAATTTATTTGTCTATTTATCTGTTTTTTTCGGCTGATCTATATAATAATAACGATTCTTATACAATTCTGGTTCTCTACAAATGATGTATGATTATAATTCTTTTTATAGTGTCACATATATACTACTTCTTAATAATTTGAATCATCAATGAGTCAAATTCACCGGAGCACCCGGTTCCCAATCTCTGATAGCAATTTTGAGATTAATCCAATAATTCAACTTAATAGATTCCGAAGCAGCATCGTCGTAATTTTCCAACAAAAACAACTCGTTCAAAGTTTTTTCTGATTGCTTGATTCTACTATCATTTTCCAATTTCAAATCTTTCAATTCTTCGAAATCTTTGCAATTCTCTAATTGTTCATGGGTATCAAGAATCATCATTAATAGGTCTTTATCATTTGATGCCAATTGTTTATATTTATTATTAATTTCATCGGAAGTTATATCGATACCATGAAGTTGTAAAATATATTGTGCACGAGTCAATGGACTTTTCAAAGTTGAATATGCTTTATTGAACAATTTTGAATTTTCATCATCCTCAGCTTCATGTTTCAATGATGTTTGATCAACCGTTAATTCATCTAGATTTTTTATTAAATCAGGATGATGATTTTGCTGAAGTTTCAAATATTCTTTTTTCAAATTTCGTAGATTTATAATAAACGAATCTTCAGGAGGACCATGTTTAGGAAATGTGATTGGAAACAACTGAAAATAATTCAACTTGGAATAATCAATTGAAGACTTGTTAACTGAACTAGTCGTACTATATAGCGATTTTTTCAAGTTTAGAAGTGTGAGAGAAACATTGGCATTATAATTATTATTATTGTTTAGGTTGCTGCGTATTAGCAAATTTGGAAATTGTTTTTTCCATAGTAAATTCAACATTATGTTTGCAAGCTTAGCAGAATGAATAAAGTTGTATATTAGATAATCATTGACTATTCTGAAAAAAAAAAAAAGATAAAAAGAGAGAGAGACAGTAAGCATGTTGATTGCTTTTAGTTGAGAAAAGAAAAAAAAAAAAAAGTACCTTGTGATTTCTTTTAAGCGTAGCATATTAATACGGGGCACGCTTAGTTATTGTAGTTTGACATGACATGGCATGATTTAGAGTCCAATATATATATCTCAAGATGAAATATTCATTGACTGATATATAGAAAGGTTTTCTGAGTTAATTGAGTTAGTTGTATCGAGGAATAAGTTTCTAGTAGATATTTGAGTTGATTGTGGTCAAAATAGACTTTCTTGTACTCAAGATAGACTTTCTTCCTGTTCTTCAAAAAAAACAGAACAAAACCAGTTATAAATACAAAAACTGTTAATAATAAATTGTTATAGATACATTAAAAATAAAATAGATAAACTAAAAAAAAAGAAAGAAGGAAGATAAGTAATAAAAAAAACACTATTTTTTGAATTTTTTTTTTGTTTTGGTTTTGAAAATGAACATTAACTATTAAAAAATATAACAAAAAATAAGAAAAATGATAAAAAGGACAAAGAGATATAAGACAAAGAAATAGATCGATTAGTTGCAGCAGTAAAGATAGACACGTATACCCTTGATTGTTTTTTTGTTTTTTTGTTTCGTTGTAGATAGCTGGGACCATCGGTGGCTGGCAAAAATGGGCTGGCGAACGAATTCCGTAAATAGATGGAACGTATTCCGTGAATACATGGAACGTATTTCAGAAACAAAACACGCGTTGAACGTATTTCAGAGACATGACATGTGTCGAACGCATTTCAGAAACATAAGAGGGAGGATGTTATTTCGTAGAATGTTGAGTATATGATCTTGCGGAGGCAATCTATAAAACGACACACTTGTTCTTCTTCTTTTTGCCGTTTCTTCTGGACTTATCTGAGTTCAACGCGCTTCCGTTGTTGTTGGAACTGCTATTGTTATTGTTGATGCTGTGGGTGTGGGCGTTGTCGTGGTTGACCGCAGACAAGATGGGAGGGTCGTTGAACTTAGGAGGGTCGATGACCGCCTTGATGGCCGCGTCAAAGACATCCTTCACGCCTTGCTGGTTCAGCGCGCTGCACTCCAAGTAGTCGACACATCCAAGCTCCTTGGCAGCCTTCTTGCCCTGGGACGTTGCGATCGGCTCTGCGCCGTACTCTCTGAGACGGTCCAAGGTGTGCGGGTCGTCTCTGAGATCCAACTTCGTGCCAATGAGCAAGATGGCAATGTCTTTGGTGGAGTGCTGTCTGATCTCGGGGATCCACTTGGCGCGGACGTTCGCAAAACTCGACGGCTCGACAAGCGAGAAACAGATGAGAAAGACCTCTGTTTGTGGGTAGGACAACGGTCTGAGACGGTCGTACTCTTCCTGGCCCGCGGTATCCCAGAGACCGAGCTTGATGGGTTGGCCGTCCACCATCACGTTTGCCGAGTAGTTGTCGAAAACAGTTGGGATGTAGTCGTGGGGGAACGTGTTTGTGGTGTAGGAGATAAGAAGGCAGGTTTTACCAACCGCCCCGTCGCCTACCACGACACACTTGATGCTTCTCATGGTAATTGCTGTTGTTGATGTATATGACAGTGCTGTGTAATACGGTGCTACACGATATGATACTGTGACACGATGCTGGGGATGTTGCACTGTGCTATTGGTATGCTATATGGAATGCTGTATTGAGGGACAGTTATACGCAAAGATACCGTATGTGCTAACACAAACATGTATCTGCCTGGCTTTCGAATATTGTTTCTTAAGGCCCCGATAAAATTTTTTTTTTTTTTGTTTTTTTTTTTCTTTTTTTTTTTTTTTGTATTTTTTTGTATTTTTCTGTATTTTTCTGTATTTTTACTTTTTTACTTTATTTTTTATGTGTGGTGGATTCGCCACTTGTACTTTCATGTGTTTTGGTGTCTTGTATTTTTATACTTGTGGACAGAGGTGCGAGAATGTAACGCGATAAATTGGCATTAAACGCGCGTCATCGTGCGGCAACGTGCGTCCAAACACAGCCCCAAGCTGCACCGCGTGCGGCTATATGCTGCGCTAACTATAAATACATTTATAGCCTGCCCTGCTGCGGCGCACGTGCGCACGTGATGTTTTCTGTTGCGAGCATTTTACACTTTTTCAAATTTTGCCAAAAAAGGGAAAACAATTGAAAAACAGAAAAAAAACAGAAACAATAAGAAAATAAATAAAATCCTGTTCAGCCAACATTTTTTTCTTTTTTGATGTTTATGTTGACTTGACTCACACAGTGCAGTCTATGTGGTGGAAGCGGTGTTCGGGTGCGTGTCGGATCTTCCTGCCGGGTGCAGTAAAAGTTTTCACACACTTTCCGTGCTTTTTTTTTTTTTTTTTTTTTTTATCTTTCGTTCCTCTCTGGAGTTGCTGTTGTAAGAATTTTTCACTAGATGGAACAAAATAAATAATTACCCATTGAATATCAGCTTGTTTTTCTCCATAACCTACCGTTTATTGCCATATAACTCCAACAACACAAACAACACACAAACAAACAAAATGGTTGCTATTATCTCCAAGAAAAGAAAGCTTGTAGCTGACGGTGTCTTTTACGCCGAATTAAACGAATTCCTCACCAGAGAATTGGCCGAAGAAGGTTACGCTGGTGTCGAGATCAGAGTCTCCCACACCAACACCGAGTTGATCATCAGAGCCTCCCAAACCCAAGCTGTTCTTGGTGAAAACGGTAGAAGAATCCACGAATTGACCGCCTTGGTCCAAAAGAGATTCAAGTTTGAAGCCGGTAACGTTGTTCTTTACGTTGAACGTGTCCAAGAAAGAGGTTTGTCCGCTGTCACCCAAGCCGAATCCTTGAAATACAAGTTGTTGAACGGTTTGGCTATCAGAAGAGCCGCCTACGGTGTTGTCAGATACGTCATGGATGCCGGTGCCAAGGGTGTCGAAGTTGTTATCTCCGGTAAGTTAAGAGCTGCCAGAGCTAAGTCCATGAAGTTCCAAGACGGTTTCATGATCCACTCCGGTCAACCTGTCAGAGACTTCATCGATGTTGCCATCAGACACGTTTTGTTGAAGCAAGGTGTTTTGGGTATCAAGGTTAAGATCATGAGAGATCCTTCTAAGGCTAGATCTGGTCCAACATCATTGCCTGATTACGTCCACATTGCTGATCCAAAGGAAGAACCAGCTGTCATTGAACCTTCCGTTGTTGTTTTCAAAGAGAAGCACGCTGCTGCTGCCCCAGCTGCCGCCGCCGCTGCTGCTCCAGAGGAACAAGAAACTGTTGAAGCTTAGATAATTATATATTTAATGTATCATTCTCTTTTTAAGATGAAAATTGTAAATATTTGTTTGTATGGTCAAGCTCGCCAGATGTGAGCAATTCTGGACTTCCACAGCATGCATCAGACAGTTCATCCCAAAAAGGAAAACGAGAACAGCATATTGTGATAATAAATCATCCTGATTGTAATCCCTATATCACTCCATGTGATTGTTATAATCATCACCAATTCGCACGGCGCTTTTCCTTTATCTTATCTCTTAAAGCTTATTTGCCAGGGCTGCGTACCCGCTTTTTTTTCGAATTTTTCTACTATTTCGCGTATCCAGCAACAGATTTGTTCATTTTGGTCAATATAATCTCGTCTGGTTTGCCTTTCAAACATATTATAAATGGATGCAAAAATATTACAAAATACATTAATACAATCATATTATATAATACTTAAATACGAGCATATCATAAATCAATATACAAAGGTTTAATACAGTACAATTGATAATAATACAGTATAATAGCCACAAACATGTCTCTCTACTCGTTTCTTTTGCCGATTGGTATCACCACGATTGCCAGCAGTGTGTCTTTCTTCTTGGGAGTCATCTTTGCTCAGACTCCCTACACCCACAAGCTTCTCTTTAGTATTGCCACCGATGCCGAATACGAGGCCGCCTTGCAAAATTACCAACATTGGGCCACATTGTCGCCGTTTCTTCTTTCCGTCATGGGTGGTGTTGTTGTAGCTGGATTCATTGGCTGTCTTATCTTGATCTACAAGCCCACTGAGACCTCCAAGTTATACGACTACACCATTTCCGGTTGCTTCTTCTTGGCAGTTTGCATTGTGATCACTAACGTGAAAACCGGGCTCAACGCCACTATTGTGAGAAAATGGGGCGAGGTCGATGAGCATACCGGAATCAATGTTTTGGGAGCCAGTTTGTTCTTCATTGTATTGTTTTTGTTGGGCTCTATTTTGATGTTGTTGGGTAGACACTACCAAATCAACGTGTTGGACGTCGAGCTGGAAAGAGTGTACCAGATTGAGTTGAAGAAGTTCAACGAGAAGCTTCAAAAGGAGGAGCAAGCTACCGGAAAGAACGGTGGTGTAAAGAAAACAAAGAAGAAGAGCTCAGAAGACAAGCAGGACTGATTGTTTTTGTTGTTGCTTATTTGTTGTCACAAAAGAAAAAAACTTTTATTCAAATCTACTTAGTTGTGAAAAACTACTTATTTATTTAGCCATAATATAAACAGTATCTTTTGTCATTTTTTATCGGTAATCTGCTTCAATTGCAGCTCGTAATCGTAGAATGTGTTCCAAAGCTGCGATATATTGGAAAACTGTTTACCCAAGTCCAACGAATCCTTTAAGTTTGTATTCAACACGGTTAAATTGCCGTCCAAACTGCTAAGTTCATTGGAGATCTGCGAAATTATTAGCTGTTTTTTTGTAACATAGTATTCATCGCTGTTATTACTTGCTCCTGTTTGTGCATTGCCAGTTTGTTCCATTATTTGTATTGTATTGTATTTTATCTTATATTATCTTCCTTATTGCTTTATTTTTTGTGTTGTTATCTTATTTCCTTGTGTTGTTGTCTTATTATCTCATGTTATTGTCAAATAATAACCATTTATATATAATCAGAGTTCCGAATATGCAAAACGGTGTAGCCTAACCATCTCTAAAAGCACCCAAAATTATTGTGAAATAAATTCCTAAAAAAAAAATTTTTTTCATCATTATTGGCTTAGCATAAGAAAAAAATTTTATTAGCGACTGAACAAATATTGAATGGATAGTTAAAGGCTACTATTAGCATAAATATATATATATATATATATATATACATACATTTATATCTCATCTCAGAATAATTAGTCGAGTTATTAGTGTGCATCTGCTGCCTTAACTACTTCATACTTTCCTCCAAAAGAAGAACTGCACAACATGTTTGCTCCTCTCACAAGACTCTCGTCTTCTTCCATGTTTCTCAGAACAGTCCTCAAGCAGCAAAGAAGTAGCACTGCTAAGTCCTTTTTTAGCACATCATCTTGGCAGCTCAACAAGAAAACATCACTTTATGGGGACATCACAACCAATGATGCCAACGAACATTCCAGAATCAACGAGTTGGCTGAGCGTGCAGATATATCCACCTCAGAAACGCAAGCCGAGTTCGACAACGATGACGATATCGTCAATGGCACAAACTTATCGCAGGAGGAACAGGCTATAGCTAGAATGAAACACTTGCAGGAAAACTTGACCGCCGACAAAGATAAAAAGCTTACGGAATTCTTGAAGCTGGAGTTCAAGCCGTTTGTTTCCTCGCAAGAGCTATTGACCCCTTTGAAGCGTGACATTTATTTGGCTAATGTTGCCAAAAACGGATTTTTCAAGAATGGAGAAGTTATTGCTGTTCACGGCAAGTCCTATAAGTTGAAATTGACGAAAGAAGAAATTGAGGTCCTTGAACCAAGCATTTATTTGAAATCCTATAGAATGAAGTCGTCTGCAAAGAAAGCGACATTGGTTACCCGTTTATTGAACCAATTATCTTTGAAGGATGCGATCAACCAATGCCATTTCTCCCATAAAAAAGTTGCTAAGCATGATCTCTTGCCTATTTTGAAACAAGGATTGGAGAAAGCTGATGAATTGAAAATTGATGCTGATGATTTGTATTTATCGCAAATTTGGTCTGGTAATGACGGCGGAAACACCAAAAGAATTGAATGGAAGGGAAGAGGAAGAACAGGTATTATTCAACATAGACATTGTCATATCAGAGTTATATTGAAATTGAAGTCACAAACTTTGAAAAGATTACAGTTCGAACAAATGGTGAAATCAAAGAAAAAAACTGTTTGGGAACAATTGCCTAATCAGAATATCAGGGGTGTTACTCCTAGTTTTTATAAATGGTGAATATGTAACAAAAAAAAATGATTAACACCATTTGTCTATATATATTTCATTTGTATTCAAAGAGCTTTTAATATATATTTGTAAATAAATACCGGTAAACATTTGTATTTTTGTTAGAAATACCTACTGCAATCAATCACGTGCTTTGCGACAAACCCTTTTTCTCTGCAATTTTTTTCTTTTTTTTTTTTTTTTACTATGCCGGTTAATAGTACTAGTAAAAAAGTGACACAATTTTTTTGTCTCATTTTGAGTCAAATCCTTCACAAGCAATATTTGATAGTAACTATTTGACTATAAAAAGGCTTTAAAAGTATTCTCTCGAATTTTCTTTTCAATTTACAATATTTGACATCTTCCATATTGCTATTTCTTCTTTTTCAACGCATATAGAACAGATACTATTTGTTATTACTCATACTATTAGTCATCCTTTATTTGTTATCCGTTTCGCCTGCTTGCCTTCTTTGCCCCCCATTTTAAATATTAATATACATATATATATGTATATTTATATATGCAACCATGGGTTTAATAATCACCGATACTATTGATTTCAATTATTTCCCCAGCTTTGCTACTTACAAATGCAAGCAATGTCATACCCAGATATTTTCTCAGGCTTGGATCATACCAGGCGAATTTCTGGGCCGTACGGGTGATGCATTTTTTATAAATAAAGCAATTAATTGTATTATTGGGAAATCACCCCTTAGTAAAAATTTCAGAACTGGAAATTTCAAAATTTCTTATGTGCATTGCTTCAGTTGTAAACAATACTTAGGTTGGAAGTATTTGGTTGCTCAAAGATCTTGTGAAAAATACAAGGTTGGTAAACTAGTAATTGAAAAATCAAAAATTGCTAAATTAGAGAATAATATCCCAGATTTCGAAAAGCTATTCGATAAAATCATTAAAAAACAAGATGTTGAAGTTGAGGAAAATATAAGAAAACAACCCTTATTTTTCCAATATGTTTATAAGATTTTTTTAAACCAGTTTGATGATTTAAATAACGATAATTCAGATCCGATAATTACTCAATTTTATAATTTTATCACTATTTTAAATTTAAAAATCAAAAATTTTGAAACCGATGATCAGTTATTGAATTTACTAAGTGATATTAATTTGAATGATAAAAGACTCGACAATTGTTATATTAAAAACGATTTAAACAATTTGCCATTTGACAATATTGCTGAGTTTGATGATAATTCAAGAAAGAAAAAATTGATTTTAAATTTATTATTTAAAGATTATAAACCAGGTATGAATCATTCAACCCATCCAACATATCTCAAACTTAAACAGTTTTATGATAACATCATAATTTTAAATTCTCCCAAATTTTTAATCTTCAAAGATCAATCTGCTTATTTTGAAATCAATAAATTCCATCCAGTCTTAAGTTTTCAATCTTTTGTATCAATGATTAGAAAGAATAAAGGTATTCGTGAAAAATTTCCCAAAAATAATGATAACATTCATCGTCATGCAATTTATAAAGACGATTATCAGTTCGAAAATTATAATACTGATGATGATGAATCGGATGATTCCGATCTGTTTGTTCAATCGGATTCATTACTTTGGAATTTTTCAAATTTTAACCTTCCTTTAGGTTACTCGCCAATGATGAATTATATTTTTTTGGATTCTGTCACAGGTAAATTGAAATTTAATTCTTGGATTACGGATACAGAAGATCAGGGTTATTCTACTAAGTTTATCTCTTTTAAGAACAAGAATGATACGAAAAAAGAAAAAAAAAAAGATGATGATAATGATGATGATTTGTTCAATGAAAATTTTTCAATGTCTCATGGAAGTGCAACTAGTAATAATACTTCATTCCAACTGAACAGTAGCGGTGCTTCTTCATCATCTTCTTCTTCATCATCATCTACTGCAAATACTTTTAGCAATTTGGGAATTCATCAAAGACAACTTGCTAATATTATGGGAATCAGTGCCATGTCCCGTATATTGACAAATAATGAATTGGAGTTTGAAGATCCACAATTGAGAAATATTGATTTGACAATGTTGACTGAGGCACAGAGACTACAATTGGAAAGAAGTTATCGTCAAGAAAATGAATCAATTAGATTAAATAGAACAATAGGAAGAAGATCTAGAAGGGAAATTCCTATTGATTCGGCTTTGGAGGATGATGATAATCATTCTAGTTCTAATTCCAGTCCTACAATAGCAACAGCAAATCATATTAGTGATAATCATAATAGATATAGAAATGCTATCTCTAGAAGAAGACACAGAAGAAGAACCGAGCGACTCTTTCATAGTACTAACAATTCCAGTAATAGCAATTCAAATTCAAACTCAAGTTTTTCGTATTTCCCAGAATTGCAATCTTCACCACCTAGAAATGATTCTAACTTGAGAAATTCAATGTTGAATCGACCATCTTCAATCCCTATTTTGACGCACCTGGATTCCACGATTCCTCAACGATCACAACAAGAAGATAACGAAGATGAAGAAATGTATGAGTTTGAACAAAGTCAGCAAATTCCAACGACTAGTGAAGAAGTGGGTGATCATGATCAAGGTTGGATTTTTCAGAATAATAATATTTTGAGAAACAGAAGAACAAATTGGAGAAATTCTGGTCCCTTAAGTTGGAGAGTGCATGATAATGGTGTACCTCCTAGATCACCTGCGACTTCTTCACCTTCGGCTCGTGTCTCTGCTTTTTCTTCTGCAGAATCACGTACTGCTACAGCAAATGAAAATCGTGCAAATGCCGCCAATGCTGCTGATAATAATATTGAGGAAGATGGGGAGCACCATAATGAATATTCTGCTACCGCTACAAGTCGCATTAACAATAGCAATAGATTTTTAATCGCAAGAACTGGTACTAATACTGTTTCGATCGAGCTTGGCGATTTGGTATTTGAAGAAGAAGATTCTAATGCTAATTATACTAATTATGAAGTTTGAATGCTATCACGCTTCATATGATGGTGTGTTAGTGTGTGTTTGTAATTCTATTGTCGGTTCAGTCACTTGCTAGTGCCAGTGTTGGTTTTTTCTGTTTGTTTATTGTTGTTGTTGTTCTATAATTATGTTCTTTTTGTTTATTTATTGGGATAATGTTTATGGTTTTTTTGGGAGGAATTTTTTTAGTTTTTTTTATTCTATATTTTGATATTTTCTATGGTATTTTTGTTATATATATATATATTTTTGGGAAGATTGGGTATCGGTATATTATCATTATTAATTATGTATTCAATATATATTTTTAATCAAACATATATAGTAATTTCGTGTTGAAACTAGTTAATTTGTGAAAGATTTTATAAAAAAAAACAGAAGAGATAAATAATTACATAATCAAAATAATATAATTTGTAAAATCTCTTTTATATGAATAAGAAATTACTATTTCGTTTTCAGGCATATAAGTAAAAATTTATAAATTTTAACTACCCATTGAACATATTGAGAATTTACTCATCATCATAGTATTTAAAGAAAGCTTTAAAATGTTTCCTGTAATTATCATAATCTTTTAGTACGTGTTAGTACAGTATTAGCTATACTAGCATATATTTTCCCTTGTACAATAAGTTAACTATCTATGGCTTCATTTATACAAAAAAAAAAAATTCAAGGATATATTGTTTCGCTATTGTTATTAGAACCTCGGAACACTGCTCAAATCGTATAATAATTGGGATGTATTCATTCTTTATCAACTGTTACTTCTTGAATAAATTCTAATACTTTTTCAATTTCTAAAGGAGATGCAGAATGTTGCAAACCAGCAAATTTTAAAAATCTATAATTTGGTAATCCTAAATCTTTTTTGTAAAAATCTTTGGTTATCAATCCAAATTCATAAGGGATTACGGGATCTAAATCACCATGACAATGTAAAATCGGAGTATTATAGTTGATTAAATTTTCAACGTTATTATCATATTTATTTTTGATAGTGGATAAAATCTCTTCTTTAGTTCTTAAAAAACCTGACAATGATACAAAGCCGGCCAACTTTTTCTCCAAATAAACAACTGAACCCAATGATAATGCAGCACCTTGCGAGAATCCACCTAAAATAATCTTATCTTCAGAGATCCCAGTTTGATTAACTACTTCTTGGATGTACTGATTAATGCTATCAATACTACGTAAGAAACCCTTAGTGTCTTCTGCGCTGTTGATTCCACCCAATGAAAAAATATCAAACCATGCAGACATGCTATGGCCATTATTAACAGTAACAGGAATTGATGGTGCATTAGGAAATATAAATTTCACATTATCAAATTTACCATAAAACTTGGAGTTTGAATCTTTACTCAAGGATTGTGCTTGGTCACTTAAGAATGACCAACCTGCACCTGAATCTCCTAATCCATGAAGAAAAATCACGGCGTATTTAACAGGTTGCTTAACAGGATTTATACGAACTGCTGAGAAAACCATTTTTATATAATATATCAAACCAATCAAATGTGTATTTTCTATCCTTATTCATAATTCAAAAGTTCTAATCCTCAAGGAAGATCCAATTGGAAGTTCGTTTGACTATTTCTTTGTGCATTTTTTTATGCATTTTTCTTTTTCTTCCTAAATCTTACATAATCAAGTACTGGCCAGAATTTGTCAACACATATAATTACTAATACTTTTCTGTGAAAAAAGCTTCACTTATAATCTAGATACAATTCTAAAAAATTATTATTAAATACATGAAATATTATTGTAAAAAAAAAAGAAAAACTCTCGTTAACTTTTCATTTCTATAACTAACTATCGCTAGATCTTTGCATTAGGTCCTCCGCAACATCCACCACCTCTTTCAACGAGGAGCTTCTTTGTCTTTTTGAGACTTTCATTATCTCCCAACTCGGTATGCTTATGAATATTCAACAAATATTTATTTTCATTACCTTTTTTTCCTTGGACAACATTTCTAATCAAAAATGTCGAAATTTCATTCATTTCTTTAAGCCTAGCATCAAGATCTTTACTCAAATCTGGGTTTCTGAATTGTTCTCTAATCTTTTGTCTGGATGCACTGAAAACTGCTGTGTCACCTAAACATGGTTGTTAGTACTTCCATTTATCATTTTTATCGATTGTTTATTATACATACCGTTGAATGCCACTCTCGTAGCTCTTAGAGCTCTCATATATGAGTTCATTACTTTCTTTGTAGCATCTGCCATCTTTTTTTATTAATAGAAAGCTTTTTTTGCTTATTATTTTTGATCTCTGTTTATTTGATTGTTGGCTTTTTTTGACACTTTATAAATCAGAATTTCAGTAATATAATTAATTATTTATCTCTCGTGGATTCTTTTTTTTTTCTTTCTAGTTTTTGCTCATTTAAGGAAAAGACTTATTAATTTTTTTCCTACTTTCGCATGAAAACCAACATCTGCCGGCTCGGAATGTTATGCTTACGTAATATTTCAAATATTCTGTTTTGTTCTTTTTTCATTCTATTAAAAGTTTATTTAGGTTTTTGTTAAATTATTTATTGAGCATCTATAGAATTACACGGCAAAGGTTAGATAGCAGAATACTTTATACTTCTTCTACTACCTTCACCAATGATATTAATCAAATTATCAATTTGCAACTTATTCAAAATATCACCTAACTCCATATTTTCCACTCTAACATTGGAATTTTCATTGATCTTCTTCAATAAATCATTGTACTGGATGGTACCCGCAGCTTTAATCAAGTTCATAAGTTCTTTGGCTAAATCGTCTTTCATAATTCTTTGAGCTGTCAGTTCACCAGTTTGAACCATATCCATATCAATTTTACCGGTGATGGGATCTGTAGCATAATCCTTAATAGCAGATTTAATCAATCTGGCTGCTTCTTTGACATCCTCCAATTCAACAATGTTACTCAATCTCATTCTTGCATGTGCTTCACCGAGTCTGATCATAGATTCTAGTTGTCTAGTAGTAGCAGTGATACGACGTTCCGAACTTCTGATATCTTCACCAAGTTTTCTCATAGCCACATATGATTTTATTAATTCATCTTTAGCAGCATCATTAATTATTGGCTTGATGTGCTGTTTAGCATACCCAATGTATAATGTCAAGAATTCAACAGGCAAGATTTCATCTTCAGAGACGTGCTGAACGGAATCTTCTAAATACATTCTAGCTATATGGCTAGCTAATTGTCTATCTGTGTTAGCGTTAACCTTATCCAAGATCAAATAAACTAAATCAAATCTGGAAAGCAATGGGGGTGGTAAATCGATATTACCAGTAACGGGTAAATCTGGATTATATCTAGAACCAATAGGATTAGCAGAAGCTAAAATGGAAGTTCTTGCATTTAAAGTCGTAATAATACCAGCTTTAGCAATGGAAATAGTTTGTTGTTCCATGACTTCATGTAAAACAGATCTTGTGGAATCATTCATCTTATCAAATTCATCAATACAACAAACACCGCCATCAGATAAAACTAATGCACCAGATTCCAATACTAATTGCTTAGTGTCAATATCTTTTGTAATGTATGCAGTTAAACCAACTGCGGAAGAACCTTTACCACTAGTGTAAATTCCTCTTGGTGCAATTTTATGAACGTATTGTAAAAGTTGTGACTTGGATGTAGATGGATCACCACAAAGTAAAACATTAATATCACCTCTATATTTACCACCTTTCGCAAATGCTTTATTGGAGCCTCCAAATAATTGTAATAATAAGCCCTTTTTAACATCATCTAATTCGTATACACTTGGTGCAATAGATCTAGCTAATAGATTATAAACATCTGGTCTCCTAGATATTTCTTCAATCTTTTCAATCTCTTGCTCTGTGATCCTACGAACTTCTTCCACATTTTGTTGAATGTTTTCATTAATATCCTGTTCCATATTATTATTCAAAGTACTAACATCTATACCTAGTCTTCTATTATCAACTTTTTTAACATGCACAACATCAACAAATGTATGGAATAAGCTCTTCATGACTCTTTGATTCACATTAATTTTGCTAGGTGTCGATCTAAAAACACCACATATTTCAACTCTATCACCTGCTCTACAACTATCGACTAATTCATCGTGTACATATAACGAAACAGTATGTGGAGTTTGACCATCTGGAACTAAATCTGGCGTCTCTTGTAACTTTATTATTTGTTTATCGCTGAACGAACTTCTGTTATGCACAATACTCAAGGAGTTTAGCGTTTGGCAACGTTCACATCTATTGGGTTCTTGAATAATGGAACGATCAATCTCCACACTAATAGCATGGTCACAAACATTACACTTGAAAAAGGCGACTTTCATATCTGGAATGATGGATCCAACCCTTAGCACTAAACCCTTGATAGTGATTAGTTTATCAATATCGTTTGGGTTTAATTCTCTCATTCCTCTCTCAGTAGAAATATTGAATGGTCTAATTCTGTAGAAATTAGTTTCAATATCCTCAACATTGAAATTTTGATTATTTTCTGTAGCTAAAGAAATCATACAATCCTTAACCACTTGATCCATAATTGGAACAACTTCTTGCGGATAATTTTGTAATTGGTAATATAACTTGTTTGTAGGTGGATAACTCAACAAATTCTTAGCGTCCAAATTTAAAACTGTGGAACCAACATTACGCATTTCATTCAATAAGTTCACATAAAATAAGTCATTGTCTTCATCTTCATTAAGCTCATCGCCGTTGTTGTTATTGAGGAATTCTTCTTCTTCGCCAAGCTCTTGATGGGCTCTAGAATACTCTTTACGATATCTGTATTTGAACAACATTATGAAATTACGGAAGCTGGTACTAACGTCCTGAATACTGACATTGGTACCCCAAATGACTCTCAGAGATCCGCCTGTAGTATTACTTGTGGCTGCATCTGAACTTAATCCATGGACATTGATCTCATTTACGGACGTGGTAGTTGATTCTGTATCAAAATATCTTCGGTTATTTGAAGAGTCTAAATCGCTTCTATGAACATGGTTACGACGAATTCTTTCTCTAGTGGCATCAGAAGTCAAATCAGATCTAACGTTAGCCCCACTTGTGACAGTTCCAGTATTCCCAAGACTACTGCCTTGAGCAGATCGTTCTTCTCTAGCATTGCCTGAATCTGAATTGTATAAAGAGGAGGAATAATGTAATGGAGATGACCCACCATCGTTTTGTGAAGAAGCAGGATTTTCGTGCGTGCTACCCGAATCAGATGGTGGATTAGATGATGACGGGAAAAATAATGGGGATGATGGTGTTTGTTGAGACTGACTCTCCTCTGGATTATTATTGGACATTGTCAATTATACTGAATTATATTATAAGCTGGCTATCTCAATCCAAAAATCAATAAAAAAGGAATTCAAATAAATTCGTAAACTTTACGAAACTCGTTAAACACTTAACGAAATATAAAAATAGAATGAGTCTGATTCTGAATTGATGATTATTGTCAAAAATTTATGCTGGAAATAAAAATAAAATAAAAATTTTTCGAGTTGTTTTCTCGCACTGACCGATAGCATGGATCGTATTTCAGACACGTAAAAAATTTTTATATTTTTAAATTTGTCAAATTTCCTTTTCGGGACAACGCGTCTCTGAAAACAATAGCTGTGAAGCACTACCATTAAAGGGAGAAAATACAAATAAAGAAATACGATGTCAAATTAGTAATATTACAAACAAAATATATTATATTAAACTATATATAAAAACCAGTTAAATAAATAAGCGAATAAAAAAAGTACTAAACTAACTTAGTTAAAATGATGTGGTGTACAATGGTATAGTAGAAGTTTCAGAGGACTTTTCAAAAATCTCTTCTTCATCAGTAATATTAGGACCTAACGTTTTCAGATTATCAGTATCAGATGCTGACAGGAGTTGAATAGGTGTGCTCAAAATAATCTTCAGAATTGTGTCTTCCGATGGTTGACTTTTGATGGCACTTTCAATGATTTTAGTGGACAGCGTTGGTATGCTTTTAGAATCAAATTTCTCCTCACTATAAGATTTTACACTCTTCGAATTTTGACTTGAAATTTCCTCAATTGCTGAATTTGTAAACATAGAAAGTGGGGTATTCTCTTCAATAAAAGACTTTTTAATAACTTGTGAACTTGATTTTAAAACAGAAGCTGTACCACTGGTGCTTTGAATAACAGATGTAGACGTAACAGTAGAAGTAGTTGTAAAAACTGATGACACAAAGGAAGTATCTGACAGTGATAAGTAATCTTCTGAAGAAACTTTTCCAATCGTAGAATCGATACTTGAAGTTGTAATCTCATCAGAGTTTCTCTCAGATTTTATTTCTTCCGCGCTATCATAGTAATATTCAATGTTATCAGCTTCCTCCAATTCATCGATTAACTCATCTTCTTTCTTAAAACGATTTAATTTTTCTTTAATAATATCTTCATCATCATTTGCATCAATCAATCTGTTCATAAACTTTTCGTGCTCAGCTTTCAAAATCTCCTCTTTGAGTTTTTTTTCTTCCAAAATTTCTGGAGAATCTTCGTTAACTTTGTCATACCTTCTAACTCTCTCTTTAAATTCAGCTTCTTCACGGAATTGAAATGCCAAATTAGCTTGGGCTCTTAAAAGATCTAAATATTGATTAGATTCAGATAATAACAAGTAGACTGTTTTATCAATGGATTCAGCAATTTTATGAGTTTCTTCTAAATTGGGTGGCATGTTATTTAGCGTATCCCGTGTCTCCAATAGTATTTGTTTAATTTTGTAAAACTTCCTAAAAGATTTCCAATTCTGTGAATGATTGATCTTCTTTTTTTGCTTATTCAATTTAGAATTGATTAAATTTTTCTTGGATTTATAAAATTCAACCATTTCAGAAGTTCGAGCATCGTTGCCTTCCAAGAGCAATAATGCACCATCATCATCGGCAACTTCTTCAGGATCTATGTGCTCAATATCAAATAGAAACAGTTCCTGTGATTCTTCTCCAGCTTCTAAATGTTCCAAAAATCTCTTGTCCCATTCTTCCAAAACAATATCACAGAAATCCTCGAACATATCTAAATGTCTAAATTTGATACTGTTGAATTCTTCCAAAACTTCGTAAAATCCATTTTCAATTATGTTTTTAAGGATCACAGCTTTATCTTCAATAGTACTTCTAACCTTTGTGAACGCATCTCTGACAAGTTTTCTTTCAATTTTAGTAACAATATTTCTATTGGCGTTACTTATAGTCACCCTTTTCAACAAATCAGAAGTGACAAGATATTGGCCAGGTGTCAAAAGTTGGAATTCGTTGACATCAACTGTTTCAGGATATTCAACCTTACCAAAGGAGACATTTATATCTTTTCCTTCAAGAACATTCTCCAAAAAAAATTCTCGATCAGGAAAATTGATATTGTCACGAGACTTTTGAATCATTGTCTTATTATACAATAAATCATTTAAATAATCAACTTCATCAATTAATTGAAGATAATTGTTATAGGCTAATCCATTTGGATCAGTTTTAGAATCAGGATACACATTTTTGAAAAATTTCAAATCTCTATTATGTTTTTTGAGCTTTGGTTCTTTTAATAGAAATTCATTAATGATGAAATTTTCATTAGAAATATAAATATCTGCTGTGTCAATGTCTTTAATATAAGTTTGAATTTCATTATAACCCTCGTTAATATATTGATTCAAATTTCTAATGTTAACCTCTAGCAAATCTTTAAATCCATCATCGACGTACTTCTTTTGATACTCAACAAATTCCGCTTCAAAATCAGCAAGAACGCCATCGCATGTATCCACAATGAGACTCTCCCAAACATTTATCTGTTTATCAACAGTATTCAAACTGTTCTTACTACTACCCAAGTTCACAGCTTTATCAATAAAATCATTGAGTGGATGAGAGGTTTGGAAAGCAACATTATTTTGACGACTGTAAATAGTGGATGTGCTGGTGATGGTGGCGGTTATACCCACAGTAAGAGCAGGTGCATATGCGTCTAGTAAATTATACAACCTTGCAATTTCTTCATCTAAAGGATCGGAAGTTAAAAAATCATAATACAAGGATACCAAATATTCATAATACTCCACGGCATAAGTGGTAAAAAAATAATATAAATAATCATAAGCTCTAAAATAGTATTTGATTGGATATTTAACAACATAAATAGAGCCATACTTGTAAGCTACCAGCGCTAAACGTTCTAATAATTTATAAACAGGAGAAACTATTGGTTTTGAATAACTGCGAAAAATATCTATATACGGCTGGATAGTCAGAAAAATACTATATGTGTAGTATGATTTGCTTGATATTGAATATTTGGCGCACAAGTTATTGAAGAAAAGTGGAATTTTATAGCAACAAATGTGATTGATGTTCAGCGTGATATAATTATAAGACATTGGAATATAAACATATGTCATATTATAAACATGCCTTTTGACGTAAGGAAGAGCTTCTGTATATAAATATATTCTGCTATGAACATAACCTTTCCAAATGTATTTCTTATAAAAACGGACCACTAATTGATCGACATAAGAAAGAAAGTTCAATAATTCAGGTTTTGCATCAGAGTAAACGCTATTAACAAAATATTTTGCATTTTGCGAGCCCAGAACTTCATTGAACTTGGAGTCTAAAATGCTGTAATATTCATTGATAAGGAGTTTACTTTTTGCAACATATGTCGCCAAATATAATTCATAAAAGTTAGTGGAATAAGAATAGATATCTCTTGTGTATGGAAAATCATCAAATATCTCAGACAAATACTCTCTTGTTTCTTCAGATTGAAAATAATGGTTGACCAAAAAAATCAAAAATATGAAGATAAATATCTTCTTAAATTTTCCTCCAAACATTTTTATGATTATGTGAAGGTATATGCTTTTAGAGTTATTGGAATTGTCTAAATGGTGATATTAGGATTTTGATGGCAAGATTTGTATCAATGTCTACATTTATTTTGCTATTTTTCTTAGATATTTGAGAATAAAACCACAGAAAAAAAAAAATACTAACAACAAAAATCTACATGGTTTTCTGTTCTTTATAAAATAAGCACTCGAACCTCAAAACATCCGTAAATCAAAATAAACAGTTAAGACAGCAATATTGAATCAATTAATCAATTATATTTGAATCAAAGCAATTCAATTATCCATTAAACCTGAACAACGGAAATAAAATAAAATATATAATAAGGCAGAAATTTATGCATCTATTTCGTTCTCACCATCTGAGACGTAGGCATAGTTGACAGTTTCCTTTTTTTGAATTCTGGAACTTCTTCTAGTAGGCTCGTTTGAAACCTTCTCATTGGCCACTTTAGCTTTCTTATTTACATTTCCATTCGTTGATTTCTTCAAAAAGTTTTGTTTTTTAGCGACAGAACTT
The DNA here is from genome assembly GCA_031125405.1 of Saccharomycopsis oosterbeekiorum. Lineage (NCBI taxonomy): Eukaryota > Fungi > Ascomycota > Saccharomycetes > Ascoideales > Saccharomycopsidaceae > Saccharomycopsis > Saccharomycopsis oosterbeekiorum. Next base: position 152,324 of record JASTUI010000015.1, read on the forward strand.
TTCTTTATGCGCGAGGCACCATTATCATTTGCCCCATTGACTGAATTAGCGCCGTTATTAGTACCACTATTATTATTGCTGTTAGTCATGAAAGAGCCATATCCTACCATAGACGAAGTCTCAGCTCTAATGAACAATTCTAACTTCTTAGTGATTTCATCAGGGATGAACATCATTCCACTGATTTTTTTTTGTTCTTTCGACGAATCCATACTTTTGAACATATCTTTACTTAATTGAATTTTCCCTGGCCAAGTATCAATAATCCACCCTTTGGTAGAACTTGTATTAAAATTATGATGATTCACCTTTGCATTATATGTCTGGACTGCCAAACATGCTAAATCGGATAACCTATAAATGTTATAACTTTCTTGAGACAACTCATTTCGTACTTGTAGTTCATTTGAATCCGTGACATCTTTGTATTGCTTGATTCTTCCTGCAAGATAATAAATCAATGAGATATTATCCTGAGTGAGAATCACACTCAAATAGAAAATAATGATCTTGGAAGCAAACCCGAATGCCTTGAACAATAACTCGTTACTGTTTTCATTGTTTGTTTCATATGCTTCCTGTACCAATTCGACGAATTCTTGTTGATGTGCAATAGTGTAAAGCAATCTGACAAATAATTTTTCAAAACCGACATTTTCCAAATCACCGCTATGTAATTGTCTTTGAAATCCTGACAAGATACAACCTCTTGCCAGTTCTAACAATGTCCTATCTGGTTCATATGCTGCAAAAAATAACAAACAAGAGTATCTATTTGAAATCAAATCTGAATTGATATACTTGATCAATTTGGTCAATACTACTTTACGAACTTGGTCAACCTCATCTTGAATCAATAATGTAAACTTGTTAAAGACTAAAGCTGTCAAGTAATGCTTATTTATGATTGGAATCTTAGAGATTTTTAATAGCATTAGACCTGCATAAGATCTTAATTTAGCTTGAATGAATAATGGCGTGTTCTTAGTCAATTCACCACCGTTAGAGATACAAGAAACCAAAAGCTTCATTATCAAATTCACTATCTCATTACTTTTAACATGTTCATTATCTTCATCTGGGGAAAAATCCGAATACATGGATTTGATTCTGCTAACTAGGAATCTTAAAGAAAGAACTTTGCAATAACAACTGTTCACCAGTGGTTCATTCCTCCATTCTAATTCTAATTCTTTGTCGTCTATAAAATCCTTGAACTTATTCTTTGGTTGTTCATCTTCTCCAGAAATTTCAGATTGAGCCAAGAGAACATTCTTAATTATATAACTTGTAATAATCGAAGATTTGTCTTCCTCGATATCATTTTTTTCCAGTTCGTCGTCATCATCATCATCCTCGTTTGATAAAATAGATTTATTTGAACCTTTGCTTTTACCAATCAACAAGTCTTTCTTCAAAAGCATGATTTCTGTCAACACAGCAAGATGCACAGCAAACAGTTCATTTTCATTACTTTCCAAAGGATATACATGTTTCAAAATTTCATCTCTGATAAGTACAGAATTAAAAGATTGTAAATCATCAACTGCACAAAGAATTCTAATTGCATATCTGGCAATTATAGGAGTACTTTTAGTTTGGTCAAGACATAAGCTTATCAATATTTGAATAAAAGAATCCGGAATCGCCCAATTATTTGACATATCTTTTGTATTGGTTGCTTTTGAATAGAAATTATGTAAGAGCTTCAATAAAGTTTTCAAGATATCATTATTAGAATCCCTAGTCTCATCAATATCGTTGTCATTTGACACGTATGAAGTTATCAAATCAATTAATTTTGTTTTATGCAAAGAATTGAAAAGACTCGAATAGACTTTTGAAATTTCTTCTAAACAATGAGCTGAAGTAGTAATCATTTCTTCATCATTATGGCAAACAGCAAGAAGTTTTGCAATAATATCAGAACCGGAACTATTTGGAACTATTTGGAAACCTAGCGCATAATCATAACTGCAATCATAAACTTCTAATAATTTATCAATGATGTCTTTATTATAATAGAAATTACTCAGCCTGAAAAACAATCCTTTGAAAGTTCTTTCCATTTGTGAAAAGGTTACAGAATTTAGAGCTAAATAATTCTCAAAAACATTAAATTGATCATCATCTTTGATTTGCTCTTCTGTACTATCAGATTTTCTATTTGGAGTATAATATGAGTTTAGAATCTCTGGGTCAGATTTCAATTTATTAAAAAATTCTTTCATGGAATTGTGAATAGTTATCAAATCACTGGCTGGGTCAATTATCTTGTTCACCAAATTGAATAATCTTTTGCTGTTCATTCTTATAAATTTCACCATACATAAATAATTAATGTTGTAGAACTCATCATCCTCCATAATTTGTAAATTGCCACCTACAGTAAAAGAAGCTGAAGAAGAATCATCATGGATTGTAGTAGGCAAGGTGCTTACTAACCAAGCAATTATTTTTTTCAATTTCGATTCCATTAACAGTTTTTTATTGAAGTTCAAGTAAACTTTGTCATTATAATAAACCAGAATCAATTTTAATAACTGTACAAAACCTGAACTTATTTGCAGCCCACGTTTGGTGATGGTGAAAAAGGCAACTTTTGATTTATGACTTAAATTGTGACAAACTGTCAAGTATCTTGCAATAGAATAATCGTCAGATATATCTTGATGAGCAAGATTTAGAATATTTTCAATTAACTGAGAATCTATTAATTGATTTATCGATTTTGAATTAATATAAATCAACGATAACAAATGATCAGGAATCCATTTAATCAATAAATTTAAATCCTGTGTTGTTGTGATATTAGTGATTCTTTCAATATCTGAAGCTAGAACCAATTTACTGAAATTCGATGAATCTTTTGAAGAAACATCACATAACAAATCCATGATTTTTTCATTGAAGATTAAACATAAAAATTTTATTGATTCATTACGAATTTCGATCTTTTTCTCCCTCGTTAATTGTTTCAATGTTTTCAAGATTATAAAATTTTTAATTATTGGAGAACCATTATTTGAAGGAAACAATTTTAGATAAAATTTCTTGGAAATAAATAATTGCACGGTTTTCAATCTTATTTTTTCATTGGTATCCAATAAACACTTGATAACACCATTAATTAAAGTTTCTTTATCTTCCAAATTAAAATTGATAATTTCATTTTCGGAAGTCAACAAAGTAATGACATTTTCAATCCAGCAAATTCTAACCTTAGAAGAGATATCTAAGATTGATTTGTGAATAAGGTTGCCATAATAGGCATTATAAACTTTGATAAAATCTGATCCATTATTGTTAAAATTGGAAGTTTCAATCAATTTACAAATCAAGGAAACGGCTAAAATTCTAATATTTTCATTTTCATGAAATAATTCGGAGTTGATAAAGCCAAGAGAAGCCGACAACAAATCGGGGAATTTTTTCCAAATCTCAAGGATTAATTTATGGATCTTACTTAAATTTTGTAGTTGAATTTCACTCAATGGTTTATTAATTTCATGTTCATCAAGACTATCATAGGAATCATGTTCATCATCATCATCATCATCATCATTTTCATCATCATTATTCTTGTCTTTCCTTTTTTTTCTCTTTCTCTTATTGACAGTGACATTTTTGGAATTTTCAAATAAAGTCTCAGAGACAAACTGGGAAATTTGTCTTGCCATTCTTTCTGGGTTGTTTGAACAGATATGCGTTGTAAAATAAGAAGAGTTGGCTCGTTTCGGATTATCTGAGTAAAAGAATTGATTCAAGATCAATTTTAATAAATCTTGAGAAATTATGTTGATCTCAGAGATAACAGAGCTTAAAATTTCAGCAATAATGGAAAGTAATAAAGTGTCATTACTTGTTTCCTGCAATGGAGGTGCATTATAACATATATCAAACAAGTTTTCGATAATATCATTAGAATTTGATAAATCGGTAATCAAAATGATAGACCTGACTTCAGCTAATCTTCTCAAAAAGTTTACATTTTCATTGAAATATACAGATTGATTAGTGTCATACAATGTATTTTTCAAAATGATTTGAAATAATTTGAAAAATTCCAATAACTGATTGTTTGTATATGGAGCATTGGGAGCAAAAATTCTAAGGATCTCCCCAATACAGAGTGCCACAAAAGATTTTATACCATAATCTGAATTTGAAATTAACTTTTTGTTCATTAACTGCTGGGTAATTTGCCTAAGGCTTGCATCTTGAAGAGCAATTGAGTCTTCTTGTTCAATATTGCAAAGCTTGGCAAATAAGGACTTCAATCGTTTAACAAGTGCTTTATTGGAAATTGGATCTTTAATCGTGGAGATTATGGGATCATTGAAAACGAATTTCGTAGCAGAGCTATCACTATTAGATGTCATCCCACGGCAATTTTTGTTGTTTGAATATTTATATCAAGAGAATTCTATCAAAGAAATACAAATTTTATGAATAAAGTAAAATTCTAAAGTGATGATTCCCAATTACTTTGTCGAAATAATTCATAAATTTGTATTTGCTTCCCATTCATTATTTATTTTTTTTGTTTATTTATATGGAAACAATTTTTATATAATTTGAGTACGACTTTTTTTTTCCTCTGTGCTTACGCGCGACGCGTCTTTTTTCTTTTTTTTTTTGTTGTTGTTGTTTACACTTTATTTTGCTTCTTTACCAGAGACGTTATTTTTCATGATTTATTAAATATACATGTTGAAAATTTTTAATACTAGGAAAACCTAACAATGATAAACCCCGGATTATAAGAATGGGATCACAAATGGTATTAAATATCAAGTAATTGTAGCGTCCGTTCTTTTAATGCTGACTCTGAATAATAAGCACTTTAGTTCTAGACATTGCAACAAAGGCTACTGAATAAATTATCATTTTCACAGTGTGATTTCCTTCTAAAAATGTACCATACCATCTGTAGTTTCTCATTATAGGCTCAATAAAGGCGCCATTTCTTTTATGAAGCTCGCGATTCTTTAAAGATTATCAGCATTTGTCTACATATTTGTATCTATCAAGAGTTAAACGTTCATCGGTCAAATTTCAGGGCAATTAATTAACTGATTTGCTTTTGCTGTTTCTTAGTACACTAAATAAGCTCATTAACCACAATATCAAGATACTTTTCTTTATCTTCTAAACTAAACCCATCTTTGCCATCATCGTTCAAAAAGTTAAACAATATCCAGTCATCTTCTATCAATTTACTCAATTTCTTCTGAATATGGAAATCGTAATTGTTTTTCAACATGAACTTCATCACAATCTTGGAAATTTTAATTCTAGCCTGCTTCAATTCTTGTGCTTCCATTTGCTCAACAGTCAATTGCTGTTGCTGTTGAACGGCCAGAGGAGCACCACCATTAACCTTTCTTGAAAGTTTTCTTTTTTTGGATTTATTTTCTGTAGATACTCCATTGGTGGACACGTTGCCATATCCTGTCAACTCAAGTAGTTCTTCATCCAATTTACTTGCCTCTTCATTGTCATTTTCATCATCATTGTCGTTCTCGTTCTCCTCTTCGTCTTGCACTCCATTGCTATCAGCGTCTGGAATAACCACCTCATTTCTGGTGGCTTCATCCTCGTCATCTTCCTCCTCTTCGTCATCCTCTTCGTCATCGACATCATTTATATCACCCTCCTCGTCGTTATTCTTTTTGTAGATGTTGTGTTTGCCATTCAACATCAAATACTCGTCGAACTTGGACAAGTAGTCGGCGATTTTAGGAGTGCAAAACTTTTTGAACCAATTCTTTTTATGATGGTACGCCTTCAATAACATGGTGCTGTTCGAGTCTCTGGAATGATCGAAATGTGCAAAATATCTGTCGACATTCATGTGGGAGTCCTTGAACATGAAGCAGCCGTGGTTTTCATCCCACCAGTACATCTTCTTGCTGGACTTCTCGCTCTTCATGTTATTTTTGAACAATCTCCAATACTCGTACTCCTGGTGGAGGATCTTGTAGTGCTTTTTCAACTTGATCTTGGTGAACTTCTGCAAACTGGCCTTCAACGGGAACTTCAACTTGAGCTGGCTTATGATGGTGTCCCAGCTGGTGGTGGACCAGTCGTTGATGCTTTCGTCGTAGTAGTTGTTTGGTGCCTCTTCAATGAGAAGCTGGATGAAACACGTGTTCATCTCGGGAGTCCACTTGGTCACGTCGACCGAGGACTTGTTAGAGCCAACGCCGCCGTCGCTGGTGGCGGCGGCAGCAGCAGCAGCACTTTCTGCGCTTTCTGCGCCTCCAGCGCTCGCTGGCTCAACAGAACTGGACACCTCTGGATCGTTTTTCACTTGCGACATCTTTCTTGCTGTGGATGGGTGGTCTTGAGTTATTGGACAGGACTCGTAGCGTTGTTCAGAAAAGCGAAAAAACAGCTGTTGGTCCAGAAAGCGAGCAAGCAAAAGCCAGGAAGAGGACAGCCAACCCCAACGTGCTGACGATTCTGCCACGACTGGCGGCAGTGTCGGCGGCGACTGGCTCGTGATGGCCGTAGGGCCGTAGGGCGCGGTCCTAAAGAATCCGGCATCTGCCGCGACGGACGGACGCACAGCCAAAAAATGCGGTTATGACGTTTGCATGTCCTGCATGCCGGGCCGGAACACATAAAAGTTAAACGCACGCCATACCAGGAACCGTCCAACACACACACGCACACACAAAAAAAAAAAAAGAAAAAAAAAAAAGTATCATACTGCTATCTGTCTGGTATCAAGACATAATAGTATATATATACATATATTTGAGACACGTATATCCCGCCGTAGATTACTGGCAAGAACCCACAGCACACAGTGGCTTGCGAGACTTTTAGAAAACAGAGAACAGAAAACAGAAAACAGAAAACAGAAAACATAATACATAATACATAATACATAATACGAAAGAAGCATATGCGGATAACAAGAAAAAAATAAAAGTAAAGTAAAAGAAAAATAAAAGAAAAATAAAAGAAAAATAAAAGAAAAATAAAACGATATCATATGCCATTGCATACATAATATACATATATAATACATATATAATACATATATAATATATACATACATACATATTTTGTGTTGGGTTTTGAATCTCTCTCTTTTCTACACGAAACTCTAAAAAACACCCTGTGTGCGCTTTGGAGACTTACAAAGGGCAGAACGGGCAAACAGGGTATGCAGGGCACAAAACGTCGCGATCTGCATTCTCTTTTTCTGTTTCGTTTTCCTCTCTGTATCATATTCATCTTTTTTTTTTTTTCTTTCCGAGAGGACAGGTAGCAAAACGCGGGAACAAAAACAAGGAGAGAAAATCGCTAAAGCCACCATGGAGTTTTGATAACCTTGTACGGTAAAGGGGTCGCAAAGAAAAAATTTTTTTTATTTTTTTATTTTTATATTTTTATATTTTTTTTCTAATTTTATATTTATTTTTGTGTGGTTATTTTTCTCGTTGTGGCTGATTTCTGGTGCGGAAAATTTCAGTATCAGTTTCATTTCATCCGCCCCTACTATTTTTAAGCGTAACATTTGTCCGGCGTGATCCTGAGATTTGATTTCCGTCTTGCAATCCAACTAGCACTCTAGCGTATGAAGACAAGAACCCTGATCCCGCAAACACATCTAAGCAACTAATTTCCTCCTGGCGCAATGAAGAACCTATTGTCCCGAAACAAGAGAAAGAGTGTCAGCGACAAGTCGGCCTCGGTCGCGCGCAGCGTGCCAGCAGGCGCCGCCGGCGCTGCTGCCAGCAGCCATGGCAACACGCTATCCTCCACCAGCACCGCCGCTAACAACAACCCGCTGATCTACAGCAAGAATCTCAGCAGGAGCGTCGACTCGGAGATCCACAAGTTGGTAAACTTCAGCAGCGGCGCGAATGGTGGCGCATCCGCCAAGGGCGCTGCCAACGCTGCTGCCAACTCCAACGCCGGCTCCGGCTCGATGATGTACCTCTCCCAGAATATGGACGGCGCCGCCGCGGACAGCCCAGCGTCCGGCAACAACCAGCAGCCTGGCGACTCCCGCTCGATACTGTCCGTCTCCAGGAACAACCACTCCCATATCCTGTTGATCTCAGACACCGACGTCAACCCGTCCAAGATGGCCTCCAACAACGGCTCTTCGCACAACCTAGTCGAGCAGTCCGAAGAAATGACCAAGGCCTCTGCTTTGAACAAGATCCTGCCTATAGAGCTGTTTTTCTCTCCCACTTTCAACAACAACAACATTGACAGGTCGTTTGCGCAGGATTATGACGCAGGCTTGGATCCAATATCTAATAACAATAGCGCTCCAGCCTCCGCCGGCTCATTGGCGCCCACTGTGGTCAGCAACTTTGACCACGTCATTTTCAAGTCTGGCTGGTTGAACAAGTCCATCGACGGAACAACAAAGATCACGTCCTCCGTCAATAATTCCGCAAACACTGCATCACAGGACACTGCCAACCAGTCCTCGAGCAATCCCAATGTAAATATCAATAGTTCAATCACCAACTCCGGTATAACAGGCACAGGTATCTCCTCGATCGCCAACAATAGTACCCTAATAAGTAATAGCAACAACGACGAGTTTTCCTCAGATGGCGCATTCAAAGACAACAGCAACACCAACGATAACTGGAGATTGGTTCGTGCCGAGCTTAAAGGTGCAAAATTGATTCTTTATAAGCCACCATCCGATTTGGGTTTCAAAAGCTTTGACTCTGTCGATCCGTCTGCACAGGCGCAAGAGTTGAAAGATCATCTTATACCGCCGCCAGCTATTATCCACGGTGAGCATTCTAGTAGTGTTTCTTCTGCTTCGGATAGCGGTAATTCAAGAAAACTTAGCGTCATCACTGCCCCTACTGGTTCTCCTACAAAAAATACCGATATCAGTTCAACTTGTAACAACGTCCCAATAAAGAAGGAAATTCAGTACTTATCGGAATCTTATCCACATCCAGGTCTTCAATTTGATACCAGTGGCACCTCCAGTAGCACTACCACAAATAATAACAGTGCTATTGTGGATGGTTCCTTGGAAGCTGTATGTCACGCTATCCTTTTCAAGCCTAGAGATAATAGTTCTCCAGATAATGACAAAGTTCTGCAACAACTTATGACTGTGATTCCACTCTTTGGAGATGTCAAAATAGCTATCGATTATTTCATGCAATACGCTACTACTTTTATGAGCCAATCCTCACTTACTATCTTCAGACAAAAATGTGGCCATGGAAGCAGTTCTTTTAAGATTCCGATCGAACCTTGGATCCTTGGTGTTAACAACAAAAAAATTATTATCTCTTCTCAATTAGAATCAGTACTCATACAAAGACTCTGTGATATTGTAATTGCCACTATAACAGAACAATTTCCAGGAATGTTATTGGATCATACCATTTTTGAAAAATTATTGAAACTTGTTGAAATTATTGGTCTTCATGACGCACAATCATCTAGTGTTGAATCTAGAATTACTAGCAAAATCATTGATACACAACGTGCCATGACCGAACTTCTTTCATTCCCCGTTGATCCAAATTCTGCACCACAAAGAACAATTAATAAAGAAGAAACTTCTCTAAGTGCTGATCTTTTCCTTCAAATGGATATGGAGGAGCTTAGTGGTCAAATCAATCTTATTGACCTTCGGTTCAATGAAAAATGGAACCCAAAAACAGACGCTTCGCTTCTTTATTTTTTCCATGATACCAACCCAACTTATTCAAGATACAATCCATTAGTTTTTGATCCAGTGAGCAATACTCATTATTTGGGGAGGTTATTAATTCTGCATATATTTGAAGATCCAGAAGCTAAGAGAAATATTCATATGAGAGCCAGATTGATTCAGAAATGGGTACAGCTTGGTACAATCTTTGATAAAAAGGGCGATATGGTTTCATGGCTCACTATTGCTACTGTTATTTGTTCAGTTCCTATACTTCGTTTGAAAAAGACTTGGTCCGTTGTGGATTCAGATACAATTAAAATCGTTACTTCTGAGTGGGGTCAAGTCGTGTTTGAATTGGAAAAAAGAAATATGAGTAGCGAAGTTGGCCAACGTGCCTCATACCATGTGATTGCTCCTCAAGGGATTGGTGAGACTTATTCAAAAAATAGAGTGGTCCCATACTTTGGTGACCTTGTCGTTAAAAAGAAAAATGATAATATAGTTTCTACTTTAAAACAATGCGAGAAACGAGTCCAACGTATTAAAATCAGTTTCTCAAGATGGGAAGAATACCTTGCAGTAGTCAAAGAAAGCAAAGAGTTTCCACCTTTACCTGCTCCAATTCCAAAAATTCAAAGACTCTTATATAATCTTATGGGTATGCATGTCGCTTTACCTTGTTTGACACAAGACGATATAATGGCACTTTCTTTGAAGGTAGATCTGGCCACTTCCACATCAATGTATCACTATTACAACACAACATTATCATCAAAGTCAAAATCTGGAGGTCAAATCGATGTCATTGATATTCCAATGAAATATGGTTGTTTCTATCCTGTATTATTTACTGATATTTTACCGAATTTTAAACTTTTTGGTAAGAAAGTTTTGGTAGATGCGGGTAATCCTGACCTTGGAATGTCGTCCAATAAGTCTGAGCAGACCAAATGTGTCACAGGTGTAGCCGTTATTGATAACTCCATTATGACATTACAGCAGCAGGTAAATGACGCTACTGCTATAAGCGGGGATACTTCTCCGTTTGCATCTATTGTCAATGATGTGTTGAATATTGGTACCAATGTTTTCCATGTTCTGGATGATCTTATCTTTAAGGCGCTTTCATATAAAGTCCCAACGGATGATTCCAAGCCAATTTTAGTCAACGTTGTTGCTAAAGCCTCTTCATTTGATAAACTTGTAGATATACTTGTCTTGACACCAAACATTTTTACTCCGTTAATTGCAGAGCAAGATATAAAGAAATACTTACTGTCTATTGGATTCCAGGATTCAAGAAGAGGGATTAAGTTAGATATGGATATCGGTGTTTACACAGAGACTTTTTTTGCCACTTATAAATCCTTCTGTTCTTTGAGTGAATTAATTGCTGCCTTGAAACATCGTTTTATCAATGCTAAAAGTGCAGCTGTTTCAATTAAGAAAATGAAAGAATATAAAGATTCTGCTCAGGAAGTGTTTAAGAAAAAGGCATTTCCTGATTGGAATTGTACCTTTGATGAGGAAGGTGGTAATGAAAATGCTAAACTAGAAGATATCAATTGGAAATATGTTGCGCAAATTGAGGCAGGTATCTTAGAAGCTTTGCATGCTTTATTCGCCGATTTTTACTCTGATTTCACTGATGATATTTCAAGCAAGAGAATCTTTGTCGATTTTTTGAAAACTGTCGATGAAGAAATCACTCATAATTGGAAACATATATTGGCTGACCAACAAAAGAAAAAGGAAAAAAGTTTGGATAATAAGGATGAGTTGGCAGAGTTGAATAAGAACTTGGGTATCCTTTACAAGAAAATCAGAAAATTTTATATCAAAAGATCTTACAGACCTTTAGATCAATATTCTGCACCTCATACTTTTTCCTCTGTTATTGATTTCCCCCCAGAATTTGCATTGATTTCATCAAAGTTTTTAGAGATCGAGGAATTGATTGATCGTTTGGATGTTACAGTTAGTGATTTATTCTCCCAAATTAGTATTGCTGAGTGGATGAATGTTGCAGATTTATTTGAAATGCAATATCATACAAAAAATAAGCTCACAGGTATGTTCAATTATAAAATTCCATCAGCTGCTATAAGCGAAGAAGATCTTAAAATTTTCAACATTTTTACGTGGTTAGAAAGTTTGTTTGTGGAGCCTCCTGAGATTAAAGTTTTACTAAAGTTTCCATCTAATGTTCGTGCTTTATATGGTCTTCATGGTAAAATCACTTCATACTTTCTCAATCAAATCATTGAACCGAGAATATCTATAACCAAGAGACGTAGCAGAATGACATCAATTTTACAAATGTTGGCCATTTGCAAAGCAAGAATGAAACCTCTCAGTTTTGTCAGCAAGAACAACAGTTCATACTGGAAGTCTAATGGTACTGCTATTCCTGCTTTTTTGGAGACATGCATCGCTATTGCTGTTTGTTCTCCCGAGTCTCGTTGGTTTGCCAATGATTGGATTTATGCATCGTTCAAACTTCATAACAAAGAGCAAGTTAGTGGTCAAAAATGGGATACTTTGGATGAATTAATTCCTCTTATTAGTAAAGATCAATTGACTAAGCAATATAACGGTGTAATGACACCGTGCTTTGGATGGATGTCTGAAAGGTTTATTGAAATTGGTTGTTTCTTACCAAATGTATCTGTCGAAAATCCTGTTTTGTTGAATTTCGATAAGAGACGTTACTTGTTTTCTTTTTTGACAGTCTTAAAAACTACTGCTGCTACAAGTAAGGATCATTATTCTGTTGATGAGTTGAATGAGATCAAGAAAAGATTTGAATTTTTGTATAACATTAAAAGAAGTATTTATGATTTAAGAGACATCAGAGAAGCCGCTAAGAGAGAAAATAAAGATTATTCAAGAAACGAACAAAAGAATAAATTGTTTTTGAAGTTAGTTGATCAAGAATTCGCAAAATTGAAAAGAGATGTCAAGAAACGTGAGACATTGGAAAATCAGGAAAGAACCCTAATGCTGAAAAATGATAAGGGTAATAATGATAGCAATACTATTATCAAAGGTGATGGTGTTCCTAATGATGTTTCTACTATTATTGATTCAAGTATTATCTCTATCGCTGCATCTAATGGTATTGGTACTAGTAGTATTGGTGGTTCAACTGTGGTTGACCCCAAAGATGAGCCTATCGGCAAGAGAGGTAATACTGGACTTGTCAATATCACCTCTGTTGCTTCAACTTCAACAGATCAAGATAATGTTCATTTTGGTGGCAAGAGTGGAGGTGCCAGATTCAAAATTGGAGGTTTCTTGAAATCTGTTAGACCGTTTACTACGAATGTTAATACTCCTGTTGTTAATCATGATAGAGTCGCTAAAGTTTATGAATTGCCTGATCCTATGAAATACCTCAATCATGAAGCTCTGAAGAATCAAGAATGTAAAGTTTACAACTTGCGTACTGTTTTTAATAAGGTAGAATTTAATAAAGGGATTTTCAAACTTCATCTTGATGATAATACTGAGATTATTCTACAAGCGCCAAATTTGGTTGAAGCAAAAGAATGGATCAATATTATCAATGAAGCCAAGAAGAATTGTTATTTGAGTAAACAACTTGTTAATGATTTAAACATGCATAAGGTGTTTGGAATGCCTGTGAAGTATGTCTGTGAAAAAGAGCGTAGAGCAATTCCATTAATTGTGGAATTATTGTTGAATGAAATTGAGTCGAAGGGATTGAATGAAATTGGTATTTATAGAGTTCCTGGTGCATTGCCGGAAATTGAAACCTTGCGACAAAAATTTGATAAAAATTCAGAGGGTGTAACCCCAGAACTGTTGAAAAATATTGAAGTTAATACCTTGGCAGGGTGCTTCAAATCATATTTGAGATTTTTACCTGAATCTTTGCTTACTTCACAATTGTTACCAAAATTTATCGATGTCATGGATAAGAATTCTATGAGATACGTTGGTAACGAACAACAACAACAAGCATTGGTTCAATTGATTAATAGATTACCTTATCATAATTATCATTTGTTGAAGAGAGTTGTTAAACATTTGAAAAAAGTCAGTGATAAGAGAGATAAGAATCGTATGGATGTTTTGAATTTAGCCATGGTTTTCTCTATGAGTTGTTTAAGTGATGCTGACTTTGAATATGATCAAAAATTTGAAGAATTGAAACACGTTCTTTGTAAAATTATTCAAGATCCTGATACTTATTTCGTTCATCGTGAATTTGAAAATGTCTATTCATGATGGAAGAAAGCCAAAATAAAAAATAAGTAGGGTAAAATACAAGAATGACTATGGCAAATTTTTTTTATTTCGTTTCTATTACTGTTTTTGTTGTTTTATATCTATTTTGTACAAGTCATTGTTATTTGTCGTTATTATTATTATTATTATTATTATTATTATTATTATTATTTTCATTATTAGTTAATTTAGTTTGTATTTTTGTATATTAACATGTACATTTATTTATTTATTGTTTGATTTTACAAAATAAAGAAGAATTGTTAATATGTTTTCAAAATTTAAGGTTGCATTGTCGCACTAGTTATGCGTCGATATACTAGATATACATTGTCAACGAGAATTTGGTGATTGCACTACTTTTCATGTTGAAAAAAATTGTCTTTTTACGGCACTTGATGCATGCACCACACAATAGATAAACGCAAGGAATAATAAATTTCAACATCTGAGCATTGTTCATTTACGGCAATTATCCATGAATTTTATGTACCTTGATGAGTTCTTCTTTTCGCGAATTCATTGGGTGAATGAAAAAAATGAATATCATAGTGGAATGTATAAGTATATATTAAATGAAACAAATCCTGCTGAAATATTATTTTCCGACTTCAATTTACATTTCAATATACCTTACTACTATTCATTTTCCTTAATACTCCATTATTGCTCTTCAGATTTTGACTAGATTTTACTTTAGTCTCTAAAGCTACTATACAAGCGAACTGGAAAATGCTGGCAAATAATTATAAATTCTCTACTTTGATCCGTCTACTAATAATTCAAATACTAATCTTCACAAATCTCATGTCTGCATTGCCCGTTTCCAAAGATGAAAAAGTGTTTAAAGCAAATACCGAGCTTCTTTTATTTGAAGAAATCCCAGACGAGGACGCGGACCATAATAGAACATGGGATATCCCAGGTACGAAAGGTCCACCATTCGGCCAACAACCACCAGGGCCGTGGGATCCAGAACAATAATTCTGAAAAAAAACAATCCTAACAGTGATTCCTTATATATATATTTTTAATCAAACTCTCATCATAGCATTTATACGACCTTAATAACATCATACCATCATTTAAAACTGATTTAAAGCTGTAAAAATCGATAAATATTTTAGAATATTAAACGTGATAGTCATGTGATTTTGACTGATTATTTTTTTTCCGGGTAAATTTCAAATAAAACGAAAACCGATCGTCCAGAAATTTTAACCACGAAAAAATAAAAGACGAAGAAAAATAAAGAAAGAAAAAAAATTTTTACTATGGAAGAAAGAAAAATGTGTGCGATAAAGACTCAGTAATAACGCTGGCTTTAAAGACAGGAAGGAATTTGCAGATCCAGATACAGGATATTGATATTGATATATTATTGGCCAATCAGTTAAACCGTTCTCCACATAGACAATAAAGTTATATATTTTATAGATATAATATTAGAAAAATAGTGATGTCTGAAGTAAGTAGTAATTGAGTGCACAATAAAACCGATTGATTGTGATTATTGACTGTAACAACGGTGGTTACTAGCGCATTTTACAGATATACTAACTGACAAATTATTATTATTATTTATAGGTAACAAGAACAGTTAGAATCACCACTATTCAAAATGTCTTGAAGGATATTCCGCCTGTACAAGAAGGGTTTCCAATGCGTGGCTGGTCCATTCAAATATCATTAGTTAACTCTACTACTGGTAAAGAAGTACCAGCTATTATCTTTGATAAGGTCACATATTCTTTGCATCCTACATTTCAGAACCCGGTCCGCGTGCTCAAGAAGCCGCCATTTAGAATAGAAGAAGAAGGTTGGGGTGAGTTTGACATGATGATAGCATTGCATTTTGTAGGAGGTGGTGAAGTGAAGCTCAACCACGATTTGAATTTCAGAGAAAACAAATATATCACCGATCACAAGGTTCAAGTACCTGCTACTAAGCCTGCATTGCTTAAATTGTTAGCTGATTCCGGACCTGTACCAGCCAATTCTCCAACAACGGACGATGCTTCTGCCAGTAAAAGAAAATCAAACTCTGTTGACTCGGCTAGAAATTCCAAAAAATCTAAAACTCTAGCTGGTAGTGGGAATAATGGTACTAATTCTGTATCGTCCATCAAGGGTTCTGTTGATTTGGAAAAGTTGGCGTTTGGTTTAACCAAATTGTCTGAAGATAACTTGTTAACAGTTGTTCAAATGGTTACTGATAATAGAACTCCAGATATGAATGTGAAAAATGATGTAGATGAAGGTGAATTCACAATGGATTTATATACTTTTCCAGATGCTTTATTGAAAAGTTTATGGGATTATGTCAAAAAAGCTAGTAATATAGATTAGCGATACTTTAAAAGAAAAAAAAAAGAAAAAGAACTTACAAGTAATGATAATAGGTTTAGTTTATTGCGTAGATATATTTACAGTAGCAAATCTTCTATATATCAAATATATTATGCAAATATCATAAATATGTACAAGGTTCAAATTGTTTAAAAGATTTAGACAGAAGGAAATAGCAAAAACAATAACCTAAATGTTGAAAAGTTTATATGTCAATATCGAATTCATCGTGGAATCAATAATTGCAAATAAATAAAAATCTATGTAATAAGCTTCAAAGCGATCACCTTATTTCAATTTTTGTTTTTGTAATTCTACGGTATATATATGAACAGTAAATTATAATAAAAAAATCATTTATTTTAAGAAAAACTCCACATCTCAAGATTATTACCAGGTCCGCTTGCAGTTAATAATGCATACCCGTCAGGACTTACCAGCACCAAAGATGAATAATTATCCAAAGTTTTAACAATTTCACCTTTCAAGATATCAAACGCCACACAACCCAAATCTTGAGTACATGTAAACAAGATTCTTCCCGAATTCAGAAAACTTAGACTTTCGACTCCATCCACATATATTGCTGACTCATGAGTGCTTGCTGTTGTAGAGTCGGCTTTATTGTTAGAGGATGATGAGTTTGAGGTAGATACTGATGATCTAGACATTTGTTTTTTTAATAATAGCATCTTAGACGTATTCTTAAAACGGATAGATAAAGGCGATGGTGTCCTCAATAATTCCTCTTTTGTATTTTGCAGAATAGGTAAATTGTACAGTTCTAAAGCTATGTTTCCTGATCTTATATCAAACAAAGTAATGGATGATTCCCTACTTCCTACAGCAAAAGCGTTTCCTGAAGGAGCAAAAGTCACACATGTGGCATCATCACCTACAGGACCAAAAGTGTCAATGACCCCACCTCTATTAGGTTCTCGGACATCGTATAGTCTGACACTGGAGTCATACGCAGAAGAAGTTACAAATGTGTTCCCGTTGGTATTGGGACAAATTGATATCCCTGTGATATCTGATAAACTATCAGCAAAAAGTCTAGCTTTTTGTCCTTTGTTGATGTCCCACATTATACATTTTCGATCGGAGGACGTTGATATAACTTGATTATCATTAACAAATTTCAAACCCGAAATCCAATCTTCGTGTTCTTTGAAACGGCATACAATAGAAGTGGCCACCATTGAGTCATAGCTGAGGTTGTTGTTGCTGTTTCTGTTGTTTTTGGAAGGACCACGGGTATTGAGCGAAGTACTATTATTTATTCTAAAAATTGAAACACAATTACTCAATCCTCCACAAGCTATCAAATTATCGTTTGGAGAGATGTCACATGCAAAAACGTATGCGTCATCTGTCTGCAATTGTTCAAAATGCTCTTTTAGCCGAGTCTTGGAATTCCAAACTATTAGATTATTATCGTCGGATGCAGTTACTATATGGTTGCCACTTTTGCTCCAGGCCATCGCTCTGATGGTTCTCTGATGTGCTTTAAATTTATGTGCTTTATATAGGTTTAGGGAATCATTAGTCAAAGATTCTACATTGTTTGCGATTTTCAAAAGAGAAGCATCGTTTAAGTTTGCCATTTTTCGTTTTATTTGTTGTTCAAGGATGGAATTCTCTTGCACTTGTTGTTCCAAGTTTTGCTTCAATAGCATTGCAGAGGCCATTTGCTGCTGCTGATTAACTAGTGAAGATAATGGCGAATAAGAAGACATTTTTGATGCCTGAAATGTTATTTAAAGAAACTGAAATGCTGAAGAAGAAAAAAGGAGATGATAAAAGGAGATGATAAAAGGAGATGATAAAAGGAGATGATAAAAGGAGATGATAAAAGGAGAATAAAGACCAATTGTTGGAATGAAAGATTGATAAATAACCCACAGAAACAGCTGTATATACTATACGGAAGAAGTTTGACCAAATGGCAGCAGTTCAGCGAGAAAGGATTTATTTTAAATTAGAAAAAAGACTACCAGTAGTAATAGGGAGTAAATAAAAAGTAGAATACAAGAAAATAAGTTGGCAAGCAAATAGAAAAAATTTATTAATAGAAATTTGCACTCCGAAGAAAGCCTTCAAAGTAAGCTTTGACAGGTATCTTAGCTATGCTACTGAAAGCTAATCTGCATAAATAATACATAATGTAAGTTTGAGATTTTGTGTTGTATGTATTTCTACTTGAAGAAAAAAGGTGCCACTAAGAGAAAACCTGGTACCTTGGGAAAACCTTATTTAGAGGCAAATACTAAATTGAATTAGCAGACTTTCGTATTTACTTAATTGGGCCGTCACAAAAACCAATCCAAGTGTTCTCGCCTTGGACGCCTAAAAGCGGGGGAAAGGCATTGTAAAAAACACGTGACAAAGATGGTATGGATCCTAACATATAAGAATCCGGACGCCCCTTATTCTGATAATCTATGCATCCGCTATATTTAGCCTGTTTTGTGTCTACGATTTTCGCTCTTTCTGTTCAGGTGAAAAACTGTATGAGGTCATTTCAAATATATGAAATAAAAAGATGTTAGAGCATTTTTCATGATTCAAAAAAGAAAGCTATTTGTTGCTGCACGAGATTCTTTTAGTAGGCGAAATTAGCGATATAAGTAAGAGAAATGAAATAAAGAAATCGAGCTTCTCGGCAAGCGTAATCTCGGAAACGCCGAGCCGATTCAAGAAGTATAACAAAAACCTGGCTGTAACCACCTCTTTTGTCATATTAACATTTTGGCGGCTCGTTAATTTCCAACATGATCAGCCCTTTTTGGTTGTAATTCAGCACAAGTAGAGTTGTTTTGTTGGGATGCACTCCTTCGTAACATATGTTTCTGATTTCCAGCCGAGACTCGATCGCCATTCGCATTAAATATACATACTTAATGTGACTTGACACATTGCATTAATTGAGTTATTTTTTTTCCATTTTCTTTCGTCCATGCAGCGCTGTTCCCCACATTCAGGCTGATTCACTCGATGACTTGTTTGCTACTGGTATTTCTTGGTGGATAAATGGCTTCATTTGGTATAATAGCAGGGATTTCATTGCTTTTGGAGATAAACTCCTACTCGATATCAGTTATTTACGGACCATGGCACCGTTTGCTTTTGGCCTATAAATAAGACGAGTCCCCCATCCCAACATCCTGCAGTTGATACATGTATGTTTTTGAAATTCGACTGATATAAATTATCTTATACATCACCGAAATGCTGAACTTGAGCAAAACCCCTATCACTCCCAGTAAGGAGCTTATACAGCGCTACAAAAAGTTTCTCGGGGGCCATTACAGCGTCTCCGAGACCGAAAAGGTTAATACAAATAACAGAATCTGCAAAGTGCCTCACAGCAAGAGCGACGGCTACTCCAGTGTTTACCGTAACGCGGCCAATGCGCCTGACAAGTTGGCGTCAGCCTGTGGGTCCACCGAGATCACTCCGTATTTCCTTGATGGTGCTGACAACTACTACACCTGCTTTGAGCTCAGTTGCTTGACTTTTCCAAACAAGCCATTTCTAGGTTCAAGAAAACCGGGCAATCCAGAGTATGACTTTCTCACTGGTAGCGAGGTGCGCGACTTGAAAAACATGTTTGGCGCAGGCTTGGTTCAGGTGGTCACTAATCACAAACACTATAAACAATTGGAATCTGAGTTCCCAAAATTCCCAAAATACAATAATGAAAAACCTTACACGTGGGTTGTTTCGATCTTTTCATCTAACAGATTAGAGTGGGCCATCACCGATTTGGCTTGTCAAGCCTATAATTTATGCAATACTGCTCTTTATGACAGTTTAGGCCCAGACTCCACACAGTACATCTTGGAACTCACCAAATCTCCAGTTATTGTTTGCTCCAAAGATCATGTCTTAACTTTGATCAATTTGAAGAAAAAGAACCCAGACACTTTAAAATCATTGTTGGTCATTATTTCTATGGATGAACTATCTATTCAGCAAGAATACCCCTTATATCAATTAGCAGCAAACCATAACATCAATTTATTCACTTTTTCTCAAATTAAATCACTTGGTGGTAACTTCCCTATTCCACTTTGTCCTGTAGGACCTGATGATCTTTACACCATTTCGTTTACTTCAGGTACAACAGGAGCTCCAAAAGGGGTAGTTATTCCTCAAAAAATGATTATTGCATCTTTGAAATTTTGTTTTGCGTTTTTCAGTGTTGTTCCTGGAATTAACCCATTTCCAAACGACAAAAAATTAGTGCCGGGTAGATGTTTGTCATTTTTACCTTTGGCACATATCTATGAGCGAGAGACTTTTGCTTTTGCTATGATCAGTGGAACAGTTGTTGGATTTTCAAGTAGTTCACAACCTGTTGAAACATTCATTGATGATATGAAAGCAATGAAACCAGATTATCATGTTAATGTTCCAAGAGTTTTAACCAAGATTGAATCGAATTTGAAAGATGCAATTTTGAAATTAGGGCCTATAAAGTCTAAGATTGTAATGAACCAGATCAATAAGAAGATCCAGTATCAAAGCTCAAAAGATTTTGCTAACGTGGAAGACGTTACAAGTTTCTGGATTTATGATTCTATAATCACAAAAAAACTTAGAGCAGCTATTGGGTTTGACAATATTAAAACTATAGTTACAGGATCGGCACCAATAGCGGTTGAAACAATCAAGTTTTTGAAGGCTTCATTATCTATTGGATTTTCGCAAGGTTATGGAAGTACAGAGACTTTTGCGGGGACAAACATTTCATTTAATAGAGAATGTGAAGTTGGATCTTCGGGTGTAGTTGGAAACACTGTTGAGATCAGATTACGAGATTTACCAGAAATGGGATATGTCAGTGATGATACTAAAGATATAGAAGGAACACAGATTACTGCAGTTCAAAAGGGAGAACTCATGGTTCGTGGTCCTCAGGTGTTTGATTATTATTTCCAAAGAGATGACGAAACTAGCAAGTGTTTTGATGGAGATGGATTCTTTCATACTGGCGATGTTGCAATGCTAGACACCAAGGGGAAAATTTACATCATTGATCGTGTTAAGAACTTCTTTAAATTACAACAAGGTGAATATGTGACGCCTGAAAAGATTGAAAACACATACTTGAGCACCTGTCCTATGATATCGCAGATCTTTGTTTACGGGGATTCTCTTCAACCTTACTTGGTTGGTATTGTTGGCTTGGACGTGCTGACATTGCGTGGATTCTTAATTGATGTCAACGGGTCGAAAACCCTTGTCCTGAATTCTGCTGCTGGAAATCAATCGATTAATATCAGGCAAGCTAGCACTGATGAACTTTTCGAACTCATCAACTGTGACCTAAGAATCAGGCAAAAAATAATCTTGAAATTGAACAGCTTATTAACTGTTAGCGAAGATGGTGGATACACAAAAAAATCGTTGTTGCAAGGTTTTGAAAAATTGCACAATGCCAGGTTTCTAGATACTCCGTTGAAGTTGGAGGAAAATACGATTACGCCTACTATGAAATTAAAGAGACCTGTTGCCTCGAAGAGATTCAAAACCCAGTTGGATGAGTTGTATAAAGAAGGGTCCTTGGTCAACCGTGTCAAATTATGATTGCTGCGGCAGCTGTATTCATTCAACCGGGCCGGTGGTTGTTGAAGGAAATCTAATTTTACCTCTGAATCATCAAAAGCTATTAAAATGATATAATCACATATAATAATAATAAAATTATGAACCACAAAGAACGTATTGTAGATAATATGGTGTGCGAAAAAGGGGGATCACAGGATCAGTTCATGTAGAATTGAAGTTGTGCATTCATATCGCATATGCATAAGGGGCTGGATGAAAAAGCTTTTAATGCCAAATAGGAAGGAATTCTTTAATCGCGAAAAAAAAAAGAAAAAAAAAAAGATTATAGTAAATTCTCCACCATTTATTGGATAACAGGATATTCGAAACATTTGTAGAAAAGAAAAACCTAAAAAGATTTTTTTTATAGTTAAGTCATTTTTAACTTTTCATGAATCAGTAAGATCGTATCATCTCATTAATTAAAAAAAGAAGCCGCTTCTGCTATTTTATTGTAGACTTTTCTTCTCGCTTCTTGAAAATTCCCGATTTACACCTGTTGAAGTCCGCCTTTTCATACTGCTGAAACGAAGATTTTGCACCTCTAGCTGGTCCATAAGATAAATGTCTCTGTAAATCCAAGAAAGGATCCTGCTTGTATCCGAGAAGGGAAATTTCTAATCTTAAAGAAACTTTAAAATGGGAAAAAATATGTGGCTTCATAAAAATTGATCTGCAGCAAAAAGAAAGATAGGCGTAATATCTGTTGCACATATTTCGGCTCGGGACAAATTACTGCAACGTTTTCATTTGTATTTTCCTGATTAATTCTGAGAAAAGAAAATTTTGAGTAGATAAATATATAAAAGCATATTAGAATCTTTCAGTGTATTATCTTGCTCTTTATATCTACGGAGACTCGATAAGGATACTTCTGCTAAACTTCCTATTTACAGATATATATTTTCATCATCAGCAGCTTCTGCTTTGTACTTCTGCTTTCTTTAAAGAAAACTAACGATAACAATAATGGCCGGCTCCAACACACCTTTGACTCCATCCCCAGAGTTGTTGAAGCGCTACAAGCATTTCTTCGATTCCAACTTTTCGATGACAGAACAGGACAAAGTCGCTGGAAATTGCAATGTCATCGAAGTCCCAAACTCCAAGAAAAAGGGCTATTCCAGCATCTTGAGAAACAGTATCAACCATCCGGATAAGGAGATCAGATCGACCTTCGACCATGAAGTCGATAACTACTACACCGCATTCGAATGTATTGCCAACTTACTTCCAGATAATCCGATGTTGGGTACAAGATTACCAGTGGTTTCCCCCCTTGATGGCTCCGTAAAATTTGATGATAAGTACACTTTCCACACGGCCAAGCAAATCCAAACTAGAAGAACTTTGTTCGGTGCAGGTTTGGTAAGAGCAGTCACGAATCACAAGCATTTCAATAAGTATCTCGTGGGTAATTTCCCAGACTTCCCCGGTTATAATGTTGACGACAAGCCTCATAAGTGGGTTGTCTCTATTTTTTCAACAAACCGTACTGAATGGGCCATCACTGATTTAGCTTGTCAAGCATATAATTTATGTAACACTGCTCTTTACGACACTTTAGGTCCAGACTCCACTGTTTATATCTTGCAGTTATTGAAATCTCCTGTCGTGGTGTGCTCGTCTAACCATATCTTAACATTGATAAATTTGAAAAAAAAACATCCTGAGGATTTGAAAACCTTATTAACTATTGTATCTATGGATGAATTATCGGTTCAAAACGATTATTCATTGTTCCAATTAGCTAACGACGCCGATATCAACTTATACACTTTCGGCCAATTGGAAACTTTAGGAGAAAAGAATCCGGTACCATTGACACCAGCTGGTAAAGATGATTTGTACACGGTGTCATTCACTTCAGGTACTACAGGATTACCTAAGGGTGTTGTAATCCCACAAAAAATGTTAATATCTTCATTAACTTTCATCGTTGATTTCATGAGTACTGTTCCAGGTGTCAATCCGTTTAAAGGAAATCCTGCAGTTTATCTATCCTTTTTACCGTTGGCTCATATTTATGAAAGAGTCACTTTTGCATTTACATTATCTTCCGGATGCAAAATCGGTTTTCCAAGTAGTTTCCCATTTTCATTAATTGATGACATGAAAATTTTGAAACCACATTACTTCGTTTCAGTTCCTAGAATATTGACAAGAATTGCATCTTCTTTAAAAGAGGTTTTATCTAATTCCAAAGGTTTCAAAAAATGGTACATTGAGTCTACACTCAGAAACAGAATGCAGAAACAAGAATTGAATGATTTTGAAAGAGATGAGTTGCTCATCTATGATTCTTTAGTTACTAAGAAATTAAGAGCTGCAATTGGTTTTGATAACGTGCATGTTGTAGTAACTGGTTCTGCACCTATCTCCATTGAAACAATCAAATTTATGAGAGCTGCATTATCTGTAGGGGTCTCTCAGGGTTATGGAAGTACTGAAGTCTGTGGTGGTAACTGTATCTCTTTCAGTTTGGAAAAAGATTTCGGATCTTCGGGTGTTATTGGAACTGTCTGTGAAATGAGATTAAGAGATTTACCAGCGATGAACTATACAAGTGATTCAGAGACTCCAAAAGGAGAACTAATGGTTCGTGGTCCTCAGGTGTTTGATTACTATTTCCAAAGAGATGAAGAAACTAAGAAATGTTTTGATGAAGATGGATTTTTCCACACTGGTGATGTTGTAAAGTTAGACAAAAAAAATAGAATTTACATTATTGATCGTGTCAAAAATTTCTTTAAATTACAACAAGGTGAATATGTTACACCTGAAAGAATTGAAAACATTTATTTAAGTAAATGTCCTATGATCTCACAAATTTTCATCTATGGTGATTCTCTTGAATCTTATTTAGTTGGTATCGTTGGTCTAGATCCCTCATATTTAGGTAAGTTTCTTACTGAACAATTAGATGGTGTATCTCATGAATTTAAGTCGAAAGTCAAACAATTGGTACCAAAGAATATCGATGTGGCTAATCCAAACGAGAAAGATTTTGAAGAATTGATCAAATTTCTTAATAATGATTTATCAATTAAACAAAAAATTGTATTAACATTCAACAAGTTAATCATGAAGGACGAAGACAAGCAAATCTTACAAGGCTTTGAAAAGTTACATAATATTAACTTGATGATTAATCCATTAAAAGCTGAAGAAAATACAGTTACTCCAACTTTCAAGATTAAAAGACCAATTGCATCTAAAAGATTCCTCCCGGAATTGAAAGAATTGTACAGCGAAGGTTCATTAATTAACGGCTCTAAGCTTTAGGTTGTAAAGTTATTACAAAAAAAAAAAAATTATATTCATTATTATTATTACATTTATTATTACTATTAAGAACTGGACCTATAAATTGAGGGCAATCCAATAAATGACTTGCACGTATACTCTATAAAACAATGTATCTATTTTTTTATATTTATTTTTTAATTTCTTTTGCTTATCCAAGATGGATCCCAATAGTGGTACTCGTTAGTACCAGTTTGCTGATCCACCCAAAGAAACCCTTGCGACACCATAGAGTCAATTACATCTTTAGCATGATGAGAGTTCCAATTATAATTGGCAACCAAAATCGAAAGCGAACAGTAGCCCAACAAATTGCAGACTTCAAAGATATTTTTCTCGTAATTTGACAAGTCTGCAAACTTGACAAATTCTTCGTTTTTGATCATCATGATTTGCAAATTCGGATTCAACGTATTCAAGAGCTTGACAGATTGTCGTATGTCCTTCCGTGTCAAACCAGTTATTGAATTAGGACTGCTTGGGTCGGTTAGTTGCTTGAATAGCTCATCCATGCTGATTATGCCGCCGCCACCTACACCATTCTGAAATCGCTGAAACGACTCGTAGATAGTGACAGCTAGCTGACTGTAATACTCCTCATTTGTGTTGTCCAAGAGCCTGGACCATAGTGATTTGCTATGTGAATTATCGTGGTTGCCACCGTCGCCGTTCGTTTTGTCGTTGGAAAGACTCGCGGCCAACGGATCAACCCCCACACTGAAGCACAACTCCGTGAACTGTTTACGAAACTGCTCATTGTTTTTGATTTCGCTGGGATGCGATTTCGCAAACGTCGCCAAGGCCTGTTGAAATACCAGGAGCTGCGTGGATAGCTGATTGTACTGTTGTTCTACCAACGATTTCCCAAATTTTTGGTACTGATTCAGGGTGCTTTCTTCAAGCGCCGAGAGCCCGTGTCTTCTGGACGATCCTCTGTGTTGTTTCAGCATTTTTGACAACGAATAAGACAGTTTATTGAGCAGCAGCAGCCGTATTTGCCGTAGTAACTGTTGATGAGCGTTTTGCAAGAACACGTCTGGGTCCAGATGACTCTGAAGAGAGCCCCAGAGACGCCAGGCCAATCGTTATCAGGGAGAGAGGACGGTGAGATTTGAGAAATAACCACTTGATTTGTTGCCCGGGGCCGCAACTTTTTTTTTAAAAAAAAAAATTAAATACATACGGATAAACCGTTCATTTTTCTCAATAAGGAAATAGCCAATACACCCTCTATTTTTGGCAAATATGCACCCCCTCCCCGCAAATCAGTTTTTAAGAAAAAAATAAAAAAAAATAAAAAAATAAAAACCATTTTTTGTTTCTTTTTTTTTGCTTTTAGTATATTTTATTTTTTTTTTTTCAAGCTCGGCTCGGCTGATGCTCCAAATTTCTGTTCTTTTCTGCGGTTTTTTGACATTCTGAAAGCAAAAATAGACAATGAAAAACCCCCAGTCATCTCGATAAGAAGAAATGTGTGACGGACGCTGACCATATGATCCTTTCACACTTTTAAAGGTCATCCATGATCTTCCATCCATGCAATGTGTTGCAATCATGTGGAAATTTTCGATACTAATCGGAAATCGCTTCTGGAAAATCTTTATATATAGCACGACGTGTAGCTTTTTGACATGATAGCTCGGAGTGAATATCCACGCGATGTCGCGGTCATTCATTCGAGCGATTGTCTATTTCAGCATTACTTCCTTGGTATCTAAGCAAATATCTGTATTTAATAACCCTTGAATCGCGTACATTCTTCTATCGCTTTCTGGTTTATAAGACGTAGACTACAGCGACCGCAACCTATATTTAATTGAAAAAGAAGAACCACCAATACCTTTTTTTCATTCTCATTTTTTCCATCGACAGTTTTTCCAGCAGCAACAGATATGAGCGAAGAAGTAGAAGGAGTCCTAACAGCCGCCGGCGTCACCACCAAAGACCCGCAGTCCCTGCCGCCTCCAGCGGCCAACGCGCTACTTGAAAATGCTAAGTCGTTTACCGCTGGTGGTTTTGGCGGGATCTGTGCTGTTCTCACGGGCCATCCGTTCGACTTGATGAAGGTCCGTCTTCAAACCAAACAGGCTGCAAACACAAAAGACGCCTTCACGTCCATCTTGAAAAATAATGGTCTCAAAGGCTTCTACAGGGGGGTTACGCCTCCGCTCGTTGGTGTGACGCCCATGTTTGCTGTCAGCTTTTGGGGCTACGATGTGGGTAAAAAGCTAGTGTTGACTTATTTGCCTAATGAAAGACAAGACGACAAGTTGACGATCACCCAGATATCAGCAGCTGGGTTCTTCAGTGCTATTCCAACCACGGCCATCGCCGCTCCGTTTGAGCGTGTCAAGGTTACCATGCAAGTGCAAAATGTCGGTTCAAAAATGACCACATCCCAAGCACTATCTTATATTTTGAAGCACGGCGGCTTAAGATCTTTGTTCAAAGGGTCTGCTGCTACTTTGGCCAGAGACGGTCCTGGTTCTGCATTGTACTTTGCTACGTATGAGATCTTAAAAGAAAAATTGTCCAGTGGCAGTAATGAATTATCTCTATTGTCCATTATGACAGCCGGTGGATTTGCTGGTGTTGCTATGTGGCTAGGTGTTTTCCCTGTTGACACTATTAAATCAGTTCAACAATCTTCAAATGCATCAATATCAATGTCTCAAGTAGCTAAGCAAATTTATCAATCTAAAGGTGTTAAAGGATTTTTCCCAGGGCTAGGCCCTGCATTACTTAGAAGTTTCCCTGCTAACGCAGCTACTTTCTTGGGTGTCGAGTTAGCTAGACAAGCATTAGACGATTTATTTTGAATTATATGTATATATATATAAATAAATAAATAAAAAATTACTAGCATTCCCATTCAGGGATTATTCTATTCTTGCTGTAATTGCTCATTATTTAATTCGTTGCTGGCTATTAAATCTGTCTCCCTTCCAAAAAAATCACTATTTCTTCTCTCATATCCAAACAGTTCCAATTGATATTTTCTAGCAGTGTAAAACTGTACTAACGCTCTCATCGCTAATTCCTGACCTTCTTGATCTCCTAACTCACTTTCTATATCTCGTCCACTTAACCAATGATCTTTCAATTTTAATTTGGAATGTAAATACACTAAAGAGACTAAATCCATATTTATCGATTTCCATTTTTTCCCGTTCAATGCAATTATCTCTTTTAAAATCTTTAAAATAGATTTATAAATACCAGGCTCATAAAAGGTATTTAAAATTATTCTTAATTGCTTAGCTGCTTGTCTTTCAGAAAATGAAATCAACCGCCTTGTCTTATTCAAAAGAATTTTTTGTAACATTTTGAAATTGTTGTTTAAAATTATTAAAAACCGAGAATTGAATGTTTTACCGGATGTATCATATACTTTAGTCTCATCAATATTATTATCAGTGGTATCATTATTTGATCCCGCTTCTAACTGATACTGTCTCAACTGTTTAGCATGCTGTGCTTTCATAGTAATTTCAGGATCACTATTCAAAAAGTTGTCGTAAAAATAATAATCTTTAATATTTTCGTCTTCCTTTTTACCATCATTATTTAATAAATCGTTCTGCTTTTTAACATATGATAGATTCATGCAATATTCGAAAAAATCGTACTTTAAAACTTGGATCTCTTCATCAAAAACTTTCACATTAAAAAATATACCTCCAGAATTAGCATTATTATTACCACCACTATTCGTAGAATTTCCATTGATATTACTATTGTTGTTATTATTATTATTACTTGCATTTGTATATTTCATCAAATAATCCAAGAAACTTCTAATGAATCCAGAATCAAATAATATAGTAGTTAAGTTTTCACCTTTTAAAACATGTGAAATTCTTAACCATTTGATCATTAAATTCATTAGTGATGAAAAATTTTTTAATACCACTTCTTTCTTATTCAACAATTCCAAGGAAGTTATAAAAACAGACTCATATTCGCTATTCGTAGATGGCAATGAAGATTGTTGTCCTTTCATGGATCGCTTTTCAGTGAATAAAATCTCTTCAATATCAGTATTCAGATTAAACATATCGATAAAAACATTACTAATAGATGTCAAACTTGGAAAGAATTCCCGATAATATTGTTCCAATTTATATAATTTATGAATTTCATCCTTATATTCAGGAAAAAGTTTCAATTCCTTTTCCAAATCAATATCAAAAATATCTTTTTCAACTTCAATTTCCTCAGTGATTGCAGATTCTTCATTAATTTCTTCTTCTTTATTAATATAACTCTTCCAGCCTCGCTCTTGATTCATGAACTTGAATCTTTCATCCCATAATTGTTTTTTCGCAAAACTTTCAACGACACTTCCTGCGAATAGACTATTAGCCTCAATTATACTCTTTGGAGCATTTCCTTCCCCATTATTATTTGTCATTGAACTACTACTTGGATTCACAAACGGAAACGCTAAATTTGTTTGGAATGATCTCTTAATCTTTCCACCGCCGTTAACACCATTTCCATTAAGCAATCCATTGCCATTAGCACCATTACTATTAATAGTAGTATTATTAGCAGTAGTAGAAGCATTAATCATTGCAGAAGAAGAGGCAGACGAAGTATTATTAACTTTGGGATCAAAAAATCCATCATCATAGAAATAACCTGTGGATGTGCAAGGCTTTAATGAAGGAGATCCACAAGGAGACGGTGCTGGTGTTGCTATATGTACTTCAGGAACCGGTAAACTTGTATTTTGCAGTTGTATATCTAAAGTTCTTGGAACTTCAATGAACTGCAGCAATGAAGAATTATTATCTAATGAAAGCGGGTATTCTGGAATGTTTCGTTCCTTGGAGGAAAGTGAAGGCGAAAAAGTCGGATACCTTGAAGAAATATCTTTTGAATAAACATAATAATCTAATGGAGAAGAAACAAACTTTTCATCATGAATTACTTTCTTTTTGTTCTCAGCATTATTTGCATTGTTTTCATTTTCCTTTTCCAAATCCGTTTTTGTGAAAATCTTGAACTTTTTAGATAAATATTGCTTCACTGATTTCAAATCAGAATCATCTCCAAATTCTACCATTATCAATTTATTAACCACAAGAATAACATTTCTCAACCTCATAAGCACAGTATTATTGTTGTTAGCACTACTATTATTATTATTAGCATTATTAGTAATATCATCATCATCATCATTGCTGGTATTGTTGGTGTTGCTATTTTTTATATCATCACTATTGTTATTATTTGGACTACTTTGAACTTTCCACTTTTCAATATATTTTAAAAAAAATGGTAAGATTTTAAAAGACTCAAGTTCTTTTAGAAGTTTCAGTTTACATTCTTTAAATGCTGAATGTTGAGATTCTTCTGGATCATTAGAAATCTCAAGAATTATAGACAATATGATATAGATATTTGTCAATAATAAAAACCAGTATTCCATGACAACTTTTAAATTCTCTGAAAAAATTTTCAAATTATCATTCCCATTGATCGATCCGTTATTATTCAAATGTCTTTTATCAAGATGAACGTTACTCAAATCCAATAAAGTCACCACATTTGCCAACTTAAATAAATATTTAAATAATACATTTAAATAATTCAATTTTATAAATTTGAAAATGATTAATTTCATATTTTCTAATTGCTGTTTGGCATCGTGGACAAATCCAAAATTTCCCATAATTAAATATGTAAATTGTTGGATTAGCTGTAATTCTGCTGAAATTGTGGTCAAATTATTGAATATGATTTCATTACTATTACATAGCAAAATTGAATTTTTTAATAAAATGTTATTTTCCATATCATTAAAAATGTTTTCATGTTGATCAGACTTGGCCAACTCATTCCATTTTTGAATAAGTTTTTTGATATATTTGTCTTGTTTCATTATTGGAAAATCAAGAAAATTCATACCATTAGTATTCTTATTAAACATATCTCTATAATGTTTAACCTTGCCAAGTTCTCCAGAAGTGAACCAATCATTTAGTTCGACATCGATGGATTGAATATTTTCCAGGTTGTTGAAATTCGAAATTTCCGGTTTATTTATGGATTCATTATAATTGTGCAATACATCCTCTAATTGAATTCCTTCGACTTTGAATCTTCCAGACATGTTGTTGCCATCATTACTCGAATAGCTATTAATTCCTGAATTGGAAGCCATATAATTAGTATGAAAGTTATCAATTTTCACATTTTTATTAAAATCGGAAATGAACTGATCAAATCTGTACTCATTTTTAAGAAAATCATACGTAATCTTATACTCTATAGGGTTGTGATTGTTTGAGTAATGGAAAGATGACGTTGAAGAGGCCGTTGAAGTATTTGGTGCAAAACGAAATTCGTCAGCTTGAGAAGCGGTTGCCGTGAGTAATTGATCTTCGTATTTATCTTCAATTGGGGCGACGGCTTCTGCATCACTAGCCCCCTCGGCGGCTAAGCCAGTGCTCTTGCTGTCGCCGCGAGGAATAGCAGCAGCATTATTATGGTTGGTAGTGCTACTACTACTTAGATCACCACCGTTGACAAGCGAAGCGGCATCATTCATACTGGGATTTCCATTTTTTTTATCGCCATTGCTACTGTTGCTATGAAGAATCTGAAGGGCAATTGTGTCCAATATTGACTCCTCTCCATTATCATCGTCACCCCTGCCGCCAATATTGTCAATGCTTCCTGATGTCAGGGGACTTTCCTGGGGCCCATTGATAAAAGAACTGCTGTTGTTGTGTACATGGGTGTGTTTATGCGGTCCCAAGTCTTCAATGTTTGCAATCTCAAACTTCTCGATTTCCGTGGCAGACAACTTGTGATCTGGAGGAGAAGTTGGGATTTCATTGATCGGATTGTCTGCGGAATTGTTGTAGTAATCACGCATCGACGACGACCTTGGAGAGAGCGGAGAATTAGAAGGCGACGAGGACGGGGACCGAGAGGTCGTGGGAGAATGAGCAAATGGAGAATTTGATGTCGACGACGACGAGCAGCTCATTCTTGTCGTTGGTCGATGTTGAAACTAGAATATAATATGTATGTATGCACTGCGGACGGCGCTAGACTTGAAAGTGGCTCTATTTTTAGCTTTTACTCCTTATTTATTCCTAAGCTATCTTTGTCTAATATCTACTGTGTATTTTTCGGCAATATAACTCAGTTGTCATTACAATGTTGAAATCAGCCAATTACCAGCCAAATCTAAGTGTTCTTCTTGTGGCTGGAACTGCCGCCACTTTCTGTACGTATATCAACAACAACGATTTGCGGAAAAAAAATATGAAGAAGAAGAAAAAAAAAAAAATTAAAATTTTAATTTTAATCACGTGCAGCACGTGATCCTATTGATTGCGGTGTTCCTAACCTTTTCTTTTTTTTTCTTTTTTTTATACTTTTTTTTTTTAATCAGAAAAACTGTTTGTTTCTGAGAGAAAAGAAAATGTAAATTCATGCGTTGGTTGGATATTATTCAAGTGGATTGATTACCTAGACTATGTGCTACAAGCAATAATACTGCAATTGTACAGTACAATATATATACCGCAATCATATCATAATATGTTGGCACTAGACAGCTTACTTGGGCTCAGGTATGTACCGCTGTTATTGGCAATGAACAAACGCCTCAATTAAAACGCACAAATGCAGCGCAAATAACTAACTAACAATCTTCTATGCAGGGTCAGAATTACCACTGTTTTGGATACCACCGTCCAGGGACAAATATATTGTCTTGACAGCGCCACGGATAGCATCGTTCTAGTGGAGGAGGTGTCTGGGGCCGAGTGGAGCAGCGGCAACAGCAACAGCAACGGTAATGCAAGCACCTTCAGGGTATTGAAAAACTCCTTTGTCAAGACCGCCGAGGTGTTGGAGAGCAGCAGCAAGAAACCCGGCAAGGGCAGCGCCACAATATCCGGAGCAGACAGCAGCATTCCGCGCCAGGTCAACTTTGAAGAGATCAAGCTCAGGGAAAAGGAGTCGCTCAGAAAGCAAGCGAGAGAAAAGGAACAGCAAAGAAGACAAATATTCATCGACTCGCAAGTGTTGAAGATCAGCAGCGGCTCGCCTGCCACAGACAGCATCGGGAAATCCGTGTACTTGAAGTTGTGCAAGGTCTTGCCGATCGAGGAGATCCAGGTGGTGAGCTCCGACGAGATCCGCATTTTTGGCAAGGTCAAGATAGCCAGACCTTTTACCGTGAATGATTTAAAGAGTGACGATAAGGGCGGCGCGGACAGCGACTCGCTTGACTTTATCACTTCGATTGTGGAAGATGTCAACAATCGTGGGGGTGGATAATCTCACGAGGGAGAAAGAGAATCATCAATCAATGATTCTTGATTGCTCCTTCGACATTTGAAAAAAAAAAAAAAAAAAGAAAAAAGAGAAAAAAGAGAAAAAAGAGAAAAAAAACATAGATAATAAATTCTCTTCTGGGATCGCCGCGATCTGCCAACATATTAATAAATGATGACCATGTTTGTTGCAAGCCAACGAGTATTTTCGCTATTTACAAAAACAGAATAAATGGACAACAATTGATGCCTATGACAGTAGATACACGTATTTATAATATAATCACGCAAATATCACGTGCCTTGCCTCATTTTAATCACGTGATATCAGCGTGATCCACAAATATATATAATTGCTATCTGCACCTTGGTTATAAGCCCGCGCCAAGCTATTTTTTTGTTTCACATCCAGCATTTTTGGAGGGGAATAAAGTAAATAAAAAAAAAAAAAAAAACGAGGCACGGCCCCGTTTGATATTTCAATTTCAAAATAAATGGGTGACACAATATTATTTTTAGATTTACTCGATCTACAATATGGGCTGAATGATCATCCATTGAATCTTTAAGCAACATTGGAATAATATCAGGATACGAATACAAATACAAATATATACATTCATATTCACATTTACACATATATATATATATATATATATATTACATTAGGTATTTTTCTCACTTGTTTCACAGATTTTCAGTAAGCTCTTACCAAAAAAATAAGTCCTACAACAAACAAACATACAGTCCAACCAACATGCTCACCATCGCCATAATCCAGCTTGTCATTGCGACATTTTTCCCATCCGCCGCCTCTGCCAGCTACTTGCTACGTCCAAGGGACGACAGCAGCAGCAGCAGCAGCGATGCCCTTGGAACCGCGCTGTCGCTCGAGACAGATGCGCTGTCGGCCATCTCCACCGTCGACTCCTTCAAGCACTGGGACACCTGCATGGACAACCATGTGTGCAAGCCGGTGGCCATCACCGGAATAGTGTTAGCGGCCGTCGTGTTCATCTTGATCATGTCGTGCATCGTGAACTCGTTGTGTTGTGCCATCAGATGCGTCGATAATCTTTTGTGCTGTTGCCATTCGGGACATCGCGAGAGGTATGGCAACAACGCTTCCCACAAAGGGTTTGCTCCATTGCCGGAGCCGCAATATGTGCAGCAGGTCGACCCTCTCTACTACAATGCTGGCGCTCACAATAACAACAACGGAGATTTGAGGTACGGGCCTACCTCCTACAAGTAGGGTTTTAGCTTTTATACACATTTAATACGTTTATACACATTTTAATATATTTCTGAATATTCAAAGTACTTATATATCTGTTGTAAGTGGTGTGTTAGATATTGCCATTACGTCGATGTATGTATATCTCTATCTATATATGTGTTATATATATAAAGGCGGCTCGGTGCTCGTAATTTATTTACAACATGGGCGCTTCTTTCTCGCGATGCTAGAAAGAGATCTTTTGCTGGATATTGAAAACATGACATGACTTACTTACCACGGTGTTCTACAATAGTTTATACAATACCAATTCGTCAAACCAACAACAATCTCCCGAACACTATAATATTTGCTCGCTTGTCTACAAATTGCCAAATCTTCAGCATGTCGTTTCCTCATCCGGCCTCTTTTTCCTCGATCTTCAAAAGAGACGACAGCTTCAATAGCGGTTGGTCCAATTGCATGTCCAACGCCCTTTGTAGATCGATCTCCTGGACCTCCATTGCATTATCTGTAGTATTGATCCTTTTGCTAATAGCGAATGTGGTCAGCAAGAGAATAAGAAAGTCTCCAGGCTCGAAAAACCCGCTCAGAAGACGTAAAGCAGCAAAGAATGCCGACTTGAATAATACCGAATTCATTCCATTAGCTACAGGCCCACAGCATACATACGAGAATAATGCATACTCTCACAAAATTGATAACAACCAGAATAATGAAGACTTGTTCTCCATGATGGATCCGAAAGCATATGCTAACAATACTGCTACCACTAATAATAATGACAACGAATTTGGTGGCATACGCGCAAGCATGAGTAATATCCCAATCGTTGGGGTCGGTAGTAGCATTGACAACAGTATTGACAATAATATTAATGCTGATATTGGACACGTTCATGATTCGGGAAAAGGTCGTACTAAAGGCGGATATCTGATGGTTTAGGTTTCCTTTTTCTCCATTATAACAACAGCATCGGTCGTTGTTATTATTAATTGAAAAACTCAATTAAAATCCATATTTGATAATTTGATTGAATATAAGCATATCGCAGAAATTTCATTAAAATCTTTTCCAGATCAACTAACCTTATTAATCTTTTTGTTTAATTTTTTTTTTTTTGGTATTCTAGCTGTTTTGTGTCGTTTATTTTTTTAGTATATAGCTAATTTTCAATTCTTGATCCTTTTTCTTTTACTAAACTAATTGTAAATCCTTTTTTCTTTTTAAAATTCTACAAAACAATAATAATACTCATGCTTCACGGATCTTTTTTATATGTAGATCTTTTATATTTATATATTCCGAACAAAGTATAAACAACATGTCTTCCTCATTTCTTGTCTCTTCCACGACCTCTAGCTTTTTTCTTCTTTTGCTCATTGTAATCACCACTCTTCTTTTCTTCAAATTCTTTGTCTTTTGAATCGCGTTTTCTCTTTTTATCTTCCTCTTTTTTCTCCTCATTTACCTTGTTCTTTTCTTCATCACATTCTTTCATAAATTCAATCTCTTCTTCTTTAACCGCATAATTCCAATCACTTCTTTTTCTAATAAGTAAATCCATCTTCCAATTTTTCCAGACAATTCTTCCATACTTACTCTCTTTCACTCTTTCTTTATCATTTATCAATTCATTACATATTCTTTCTTTATAATTCTTCAACTTGATACTAAATCTCCAAATCTTATCCACTATATGCGATCCATATGCATTACATGCCAAATCTGCAATTTTTCCCATAAAACAATTCAACAATTTTCTACGAGTTATAATATTCTCATAATTTACAACCAACACACTTTCAACAGCATGACTAAAAACTCCATGCAAACACATTTGGAAAATTTTCTCTTGCGGAAGTTCAAGAAAGCATTCTGAGGCCAAGTCTAGTAATTTGAAATCATATGAGACCAATCTCTCAAAAAATAAAGTTCTCCAACGTTCTTGCGCAGTTGGCCAATCATCGTTAGTGTTTCCTAAGGTGGATCCTTCTAATTTCAAAATATCTTCAACCATGTTATTGCTATTATATTTTTTCAATATTTGTTCAATGATCTCATCTTTCATAAAATCTTTGTGTTTTTCAGATGCGTCAAGAATTGTTTTACCTAAATCTAAATTAATATCTAACAACTCTCCAAGATCTGGAACTAACAATTGTAACATATTTCTCAATTCAAATTTACCCAATTTATTCATCATGGCTTCAACGACAAATAAACCAGTAGTTTGACGACGCACTAACTTGGATATACGATCTTTCATGTATAATCTGTATAACCGCTCAACACTCTTCTGCAATCCAAATTTAGCTACAGCTTCAAGAAAATGAGACCCTACAGAATCAGATAATAAATATTCAATAAATGATTCTTCTTTAGTGTCTTTCTCGTCACCTTTTCCGGGGAAAACCAAGTGGAAGAAAGGTCTTTCTCTGTCAACCATTCCTTCCAATTGAATAACCAATTGGTATACTGGCGAAGAAATTTTGCCAATGCTTAACTCTCTTAATGATTTTGTGTCTTCGTCAGCTAACAAAATATCCATCAACACCACCTTCAACTCTTCTTTATAGCTACTTGGAACTTGGAAATATTTTTTGAAATCATCAGTGTCTTTAATCTCAATCATTTTTCTTGCTACTTTACTTTTTTTACTTCTTAAAAGCGATGTACCAGTTGTAGTTGAAGGGAGTTCTTTTCCAGCAAGTATTAACAATATGACTCTGAGAACATGTGAGGCATATTGATGGGATACCATTTCTTTCATGTACGGATGAAATTCACGTACCGCATACAAAAATAAACTCTCGACTGAAGAATATAATTGTTCTTCTTCATTATCATTTTCTTCACCTTCTTCTTCATCCTCCCCCAATATCTCCTTCTCGCAAAGAGCAGCAGATCTGATAAACAAAGTCTCTAAACAATGAGACGCATATTTATGATGTGCCAAACCTACAAATTGACCAGAAAGGCTTCTAAACAAAGACTTCACTTGTCTTGAATTCCCGTTCAATATCAATCTTTCAATCAATTTTGACGTGATTTGATTGGTGACAAGCTTTAATTCTTTCCCTTTGCATTCTTCAAAGACTCCTCGAATGTAAAGTTTCTTGTCTTGTGGATTGTCAAACATGTCAAGGGAGAGCGTACTTTCAGACTCTTTAAAATATGAGGATTCAGAGGCGTCAACAAGCCCGTAAAAAGGAGATGGGACTTCATCGGTTTGATTTACAGCTTTGGTTGATGAAGCTTGTGGTTCTTCTTCTTCTTTAGTAGGATTGCTGTCATCTTTTCTCTTTTTCTCGGCTTTTCTGCCTCTAACTTTCTTACTGGAAGTTTTAGCATCAACAGACATCTTCGTATATCCTTTATTAGTCAGTTTTGTTAATTATTGTTGTTGCTTTAGGAAAAGAGAATTTGATGAAATGATGGATGCTTTCACTTGATTTTTTCTGGATTTTTTTTTTTTTTTTTCTGTGTGCAGAATGAATGGCATCGCCTACTTTTTATTTCATTCAAGCACACAGACAACTATCTTGAGCGTGTTAAGCCACATCATTTTTTGAGGTTTTCTATTTTCTTATCATTTTGAATCAAACATGATTCTTGCAGAAATAAATTGTCGTTACTATAATGGTTAAAACTGCTCTAATAACTATCTTTCTGAAAATTACTTTTTTCTAAAATCATAAATAGCATTAATATATTTCTGGTGAAACTAGTTCTTTTCCTCTGAGAATCCAGGCTTCGCAACTCAAAATATATTTAAGCCGGCACAATAGTTGGAAAATTGAAAAAAAATATACACAGCTATTCTCTATATACTCGATACACATTTTTGAAAGAAGCAAGTACATGAAGATGTCTGTAACAGACTCGATTTGAACTACGCACAACCTAAGTTTTTCGGTCGCATGCAGTACTAAATATTAAAACAACTTTTCCAAAAGACTATCTTTTCTTATTTCAATCTTACTGTTATTTTGCAAGCTTGTCTTTTTTCGTATTGGAGATTCTTCTTCTTTGTTATTTCAACATGGATTACCTGATTAGGTAATTTGTCCTAAGAGGTTATGTAACGCTGGTTTTATTGAAGAATAAATTTTTCTTTTTCTCTTTTTTTTTTTTTTTTTCAGTTGTTCTCCGGACAAAATATACGTACAAAAAAAAATTTTCAATTTTTTTTTAGACAGTCTATCTGAGAATATCAAAGACTTAACATCTTATAGGACGGCTACCGTAAATATAGATTGATTCATTGGCTATAGAACAGGCATATTGGTAAAGAACAGTCTCACCCAAGCAATACCATAATAGAACAAAGAACAGCTGAAAAAAAAACAATGTTTTTTAATGGACTTTCACAAACAATGCTTGGTCTCGGCAAAGCAACAAGAAGAACAAGTCTTTTGAATATTCACAATAGTAATACAATAATGCTCACATTTTGTAGAACATTGATGAAGACCCACAAGGGAGCAGCCAAAAGATGGATCAAGACAGGTAATGGGTACAAAAGAGGCAAAGTTGGACGTAAGCATGGAAATGCCGGTTGGTCACAACGTTTGTTGCAGCATAAAGACGGAAAATGTATGGCTTTGGGCAAAGGTCACGGTGATATGAAAAAGAAGTTGAAGAGATTATTGCCTTACTGGTAAGCGGAGCGAGCGAGCTGAGCTGAAACAGCTGAGAATTCGTGAGTGGACGGCGTGGGCCAAGATAGGCAGAAAAAGCCTTTGGCGCAGACATCAAAGAAGGAGACAAGCACAAGCATAGAAGCTATTATACTGCTACGGACAGGGAGTAAACTCTGCCATTGGAGCTTGCCAGAAGCTTAGTCGATCATCGAGGAAACGCTAAATTGCGCATCCCATCGGGATATAACGAAATGTATGTGACGGTAGTAGTTTTAAATAACATTTATGGCGGTCTAAGTAATAGTTATGATGCCAGGCCAAGCAGTTATGATTCCCGCTGCAAATTCACAGCCATTTTGTTCTGTTTTCAGTGGCATCGTTACCATCCACACTAATCCGCTAAAGATATGGCATAGCACAGAGTTCTTTGTTTCCCACCCGTTCCCTCGTTCTTTATATTCTTCCTGTATATATAGTATATAAATAGCTACAAGTAATTAATCATAACAGCGATAATAAGTGGTGTAGTAACGTGCTAAGAACCGGGGAACAGATGCGCCGAACCTCATCGTCGTCTCGACCTGAGCATGAACAAAGAAGGAGCGCTTCTCCAAAACAAGGAAACAACGTATACTCGGTAACACACTAGCGAATAAAACCTACTGCGACAGCAAATAACTGTTGTCCTGGAGGAGCTATTTCTTCAATATGAATGACCAGGTATATGTATGTCATATATGTATATATATATATATATATATAGTATATTCATCAGAAAATCAAAAATCATTAATGATACGGCACATCCGCAGTTGTCAACCGGGGCGGTGCAACCTTCTGCAAAAATGTCAAGAAATTGCAAGAAAAAAAATCTTGAAATTAAAAATAGATCAGATGCGGCCGGGTAAAAGAATTCTGGCTGTAGATTTTCGAGTTTTTGTTTGCAAAGAGACGGAGACAACGAAGAAGAAAAAATAAGAAACGAAGAGGGAAAAAAGTGGATATTTTGATATTTGGCATTGATTGATCTTGAGATTCATATATTTGTGTGCAAAGTAGAACATAATAGAACATCATTGTGGATCAAACATCTTGCTTTTTCCTCTAAGGTTTCATATATCGTCGGTCGTTATTATTTTTACTCAGTTTTCCATTCATTTCTTTTTGAGATTGAATGATATAAGTAACTTCTGTCCGTATTTCTATTGCAAAAATAACAGTACAACACGCATAATAATAGCATAAGGACAAATACCATGAATCTCCTTTCCATACTTCAGCCGGTGCTTCTTTTGGCTCTACTGTCTTCAGTATCTGCCATAGATCTCGACGTCTATAGTTTTGACTCCATACAAAACGCCACCGCATTGATCTCCTCAGGGTTGATGGATTATTACGTTGGAAACACCTATGGTGGTACCATTGGGGAATTTTCGTATCCGTACTATTGGTGGCACGCAGGTGCTGCTTGGGGCGCCTTAATCGATTACTCCTATTATCTTAACAACGACACGTACGTCCCAACCATTAAACAATCTTTGCTATATCAAGTTGGCTCTAACTGGGATTACATTCCTGCTAATCAATCCACTACCGAAGGTAACGATGATCAAGCCATGTGGGGTGTCACAGTAATGGCTGCTGCCGAAAAGAATTTTTCTAATCCTTCTGCTGATGAACCTGGTTGGCTATACTTAGCTCAAGCAGTTTTCAATACCATGGCTAGTAGATGGGATAATCAGACTTGTGGTGGTGGTCTCAGATGGCAAATTTTCAGATGGAACAATGGTTATGATTATAAGAATAGTATTTCTAATGGTGCCTTGTTCCATATAGGCGCAAGATTAGGTAGATACACAGGAAATGACACCTACATCGAATGGGCTGAAAAGATCTGGGATTGGCTAACTGAAGTTGAGTTTATATCTGTAAGCAATGGTTGGTGGTCTGTTTACGATGGTGCTGCAGTAGACAATGATTGTAAAGTTCTTTCCAAACTTCAATGGACCTATAACATGGGTCTTATCACTTCTGGTGCTGCTTATGTATATAATTATACGGGTAATGTCACTTGGCTTGAAAGAACTGAAAACTTGGTAAATTCATCGGCAGTCTTTTTTCAGAATGATACAATGTATGAAGCTGCATGTCAGCCGGCAAAATCGTGTGATGAGGATCAAAGAACTTTCAAAGCGATTTTTGCAAGATGTTTAGGTCTTACTGCTGTTATGGCCCCAACTACAAATGCTACTATTTTCAAATGGCTAGTGACTACTGCTGAAAAAGTAGCTGAAACTTGCAGTGGTGGTACTGATGGCCATACATGTTCAATGAATTGGTTCGGTACTACTTGGGATGACAATTGGGGTCTTGGTGAACAAATGTCTTCATTGGAAGCGATTCAAAATTTACTTGTTTGGACAAAACCTGGTCCTTTACAGGCTAGTGTTGGTGGTACATCTACTGGTAATGCCGCTGCTGGTGGAATCAATTTTTATCAAAATGAAACTTCTGCTTTAAATATTGATGGTGGCGATAAAGCTGGTGCTGCAATTATTACTCTCGTTGTTGGTTTGTCGATTATTGGTTGTGGTACTTGGTTGGTATTATGATATTAACTCAGTTTTTTTTGATCATTAGCTAATTTAATGAATTTTACTTAGTAACTTTTATGAGTGTGCCAAACTAGAATCAGAACGGCAAGTTCATTATTGCTATTATGGTTATTTCAAACAATTTTTTTATTCTATTTTTTATTTCTATACGTATCTTAGTATCATTTTCTTTTTATAAATCTTTTTTTTTTACTTTTTATTTATTGTATTGTTTCTTCGTATCCATTTTTCTACAAACTTTTGAAATTATCTATTTATCATTTTTTTTCTGAAATCTGTTTGTAAGTTTCAAATTTTCAAAGCATAATCTTTACGAAAAAAAGTGTTTTTTTTAAACATTATCTAATTAATATACAATATTGTTATTTTTATTGTCGTTGTTATTATTATAACTCTATATATGATCTATCAGAAACCACATAATCCTTATCATACAGAATCAGTTCCCATTTACCATCCTCTTTAATCATTTCGGAAGTTGGGAAATAATGGTAGTTGGTCTTTAAACTGATAGCAAAAGGTGCGCCTTCAAGAGTGATCACTCTTAATTTACAATATGTATTATCACCTATTTTTTTAACTTCGTTCATAAACAGTTGCAAATCTGGTGTTATAACATCATTCACGTGAGTAATCAAATTAGTAGGACCAATACCATAATGTTCAGCAGGTGAACCTTTTTGATAATTATTAATATAAACTCTACTTGGTAATTTTTTAGCTCCTTGTCTAATAGGATGAGAAGGTTCTTGAATATCTACACCGCACCAGCTAATTAAATGCTCAACATCTTTAATCATTTGTGGTGCAACCTTTAATGAAACTTCTTTTCTATCTCTCAAAATTAGTAAATCAGTTTCTTTAACATCTTCATCAAATCCTTCTAATTGATAAAACAGATTAACAAATTTACCATTTAGAGTCAATAAAACATCGCCGGTTCTCAAACCAGTATCCTTTTCTTCTTCTTTTTCATCTTTTCCTAAATTCTTTTTGCTCTCTTTTTCAACTTCCGTCAATTTATTCTCTGGAAATGTAACCTTATTGACTGTTAAAAACTTATATTTATCAGTTTCAACTTTTTGCATCTCGGTAATCCAATTCTCAGAAATTCCCTTCATTCTAGCTCCAGCTACAGAGATAGGAATAAACTCAGCATCAATCATTTTAGTTCTCTTAATGATACCATTATTGTTTCTCAAATCCTCCACAACATCTTTGATCATTCTTGCATCAATTCCCATTCTGTAAGTACTATCGGAATTATCGGAATTGGTTTCACCAAGATATTCTAACCAAAGACCTTTGATTTCCCCGGTATTCACCTCACAGAAAACACCGGCTGGACAGTCGGCAATAATATTATTATCACACAAGAGAGCTTCCATGTTGAAGGCACGATATCTAGGAGTATTGTAGTCATATGGGATGTTTCCAGTAGTGATATCACTGACTTTGACTTCGGTGGATAAAACTCTGTTGTTAATTTTGTATCCAACAAAATGCAAATTTTGACCTCTTTGAACACCTGCGTAATTAAATGTCAAACTTTGAACAACGTTTGGATCGGTTAATTTACTAGTGTCGTATTGAATTATAGCATAATTATGTGTTGGATGCAAAAAAATTACTTTACCACGAATATAAACAGATTCAGCAATGTAAACCAAAATCTCACAAAGTTCATGAGGAACAAACATTCTTGATACTAGAACGTACCCTTTTTCAGCATCTATAACAATACCTGGTCCATGTTTTCTAGAAAACGGATAAGAATCAATAACATGAGTCATCCGAACGGACACGTATACGAAACTACGCACAAGTTTTGCAATTTCAGGTTTCTCATTAGGCAAATCAATGAATTTAGCACTCAACGATTTCTTTTCATTTAAAGCTTTAGTAGCTGGTGAATCTTCAAACTTTGTTAAATCCCAAAGTCCTGTCTCGTCATTTCTGGTTCTTAAACTGGAACTGTACCAATGTCTATCAATAAAAATTTCATCTATTTTTTTAGCTTGAATGTTACTGATATGGCAATATTCAATTGTCACATGATCCCGATCTCTTAAATCCTTCACTACATCCATAAACTTCTCCAAGTTTGGTGTAGCTATATTATTCACGCTATTGATCACCCATCCTAAAGTTGGACTACCCAAACGGAAAGTACCCGTACGACTATTAAGGAAAACACCATTCATTGGAACAACATACCATTTAGCTAATGGATAAGTAATATCATTGAAAGATGCACCAGAAAATCTAAAATATTTCTTTGGAGTAAGAGCATGTAAATCTTGAACTTTACATTTCACGTTCAAAATCACACCACTTCTCTCTAATTCAATATTGATCTCTTCTCCAATAGAGTTATCTAGGATATCGTCCACCGTAATAAAAGTACTAATATATTTACCATTGATGGACAATAAAATATCACCTTCTTTGATCTTTTGATCCACCGGTCCTTCAGGTAATACAGTATCTGCTACTAATAAACTTGAAATTTTCGGAAACATCTTACGAAATTTCTCTTCGCTAGAGTCCGTTAAACCTAAACGGCGACATTCATCGAATGGCTTCAAATACCATCCGACTTGAATAGTACCCCTTGTGATAGGTTTACCGGCT
Source organism: Saccharomycopsis oosterbeekiorum (assembly GCA_031125405.1). Lineage (NCBI taxonomy): Eukaryota > Fungi > Ascomycota > Saccharomycetes > Ascoideales > Saccharomycopsidaceae > Saccharomycopsis > Saccharomycopsis oosterbeekiorum. The sequence continues at coordinate 196,954 of JASTUI010000015.1, forward strand.
TGTAATAATTCTAAAGCTCTTTTAACTCTATACACTGGCAAAAAAAAATCAGTGGCTGCTTTAGTCAGACCACCGGCTTGTAATGCAACCGTATTACCGTCAATGTCAATGACTGGAGATCCACTACTTCCCCCGCTCGCACTGGCCGCTGCCTGGATATATTCTGTGTTGAAATCATTATAGGTCATAGGACCATAATCTGGAGTATTTCTATCTAATCTGGATATAAACCCGCTCAAGATACTTAATTTTTCACCATTATCATTACCAACCACTCTAATCTCACATCCAACTTTAGCTAAATCTGGTCTAAGTTTCAACTCGGTGATCCCCATATACTTGATCTTACTGGGATCAAATTTTAGAAAACCAAAATCATGAACCGGGTCTCTGTAAATGGGTTTCACTTCAACTTCTTCATGATTATCAAATACAACATATCCCACAAATGGACCATCACCAACAACATGGTGATTCGTCAATATGATACCATTTTTAGCATCCACGACAAAGCCAGATGCTTCGCTTGAAAATGGAGGATCTGTCCCGAATGCTGCGACCTGACTAAATTGGACGCTTACAACACTCTTGATGACTTTGTTCAATGTTTCTTGCCATTTTTGAGAATTTTCTGGAATCACTGCAGGAACGATCTTAGCTTTCTTGGTTTCCGAAAAACTACCAAAGTCTTGATTGCCGTTACTAGAAACCGACCTTTTGTTGCTATTTTCTGCTTTCTCTATACTCATTTATTCAATTAATAATAGACAAATATCGATGGGCTGAGTAAAGTAATGAAAATAACGAATGTTTAAATAATGAATCAATCTTGGTTTTATCCATTAAGTAGGCAAAAATACAATGAAAAGAAACTAAAATTTTAAAAAATTTTCAAATGAACGGACATAGAGTGGCACTCGAAAATTCAAGAGAGAAAAAAATTTCATCATGCTTAATCATTAATGATAACTCGTCATATTTAACCTGAAAGGTATTAAACGTTAGCTGACTTCCACAGACCTTTAGGAATAAACTTATACGATAATAAGATAATACTTATGATAATAATAAATCTAAAACTACTATTAATCTATGAAAAAGTTGATATATATTGTGTACTGAATAATAATAATACAAGATTCGTCAAATCTAAACTCCCAACTGACTCAAAATGTCCTCAACATTAACATCACATTCAACTACTGGGTTCTTCTCTGATTTATCCAAAATTTTAACTTTTATTTCTTCAGTGAAAACTTTGACGTTGTTATCCTGTTCCCATTTCTTAATCTCTGAGTAAAGCTCCTCGCTTATTGGCATCAAAGGATCGAAGAATTTTTCAACCTCTATTCCGTCATCTGTAATTTCGAATTTCGTGGAGTCATTCAATCTATCAAGTCTATATGCATTTTGTTCGCCATACATATTCACAAACTGTTCTGCGCTTATGAATTTTAAGTACTTCATACTCGGAAAATTTGTTAAACTTAAGAATCGATTATCTGATTCTCTCGTCTGTGGGTTTGGTGCCTTTTTATTTTCTTGAACATAAAACTTTCTCAATAATATAATTGCCTCTTCTCGGCCAAAATCTGGATAACTGACATATGTCTTATCAAGAGACTGTATATCCTCCATTTTATATTCATTTTTGTCCCCGCTTGTCACTTTTTTACGAAGTTCTTCTTTATATTCATCATTATTTATTAGCTCATCTTGATTTAAGCTCAAAATGGATCCATTTCCTCCAAATCTATCATTACCTGCTCCAAAAAATACTTTCTTAATACCTAACTGTTTCAATGCCGAGCCACACATAACGCAAGGTTCTACGGTGACATATAAATCAATCTTACTAAATAAAGCGTTGATTCTCAATTGTAAAGCCGGATCGTATTTGTTATCGTGTCTTTTGAAATTGAACATAGTTAATATCTGTTCAATACCCACCAATTCTGCATGCATTATTCCCGAAAATGTATCGTTGGTATTATTCTTCCCCATTGATAGTATTGTTTTGCTATCGTATACAAAGATACATCCAACTGGGACTTCGTTGTGTTGAAGCGCCAACTCTGCTTGATTCAATGCATATCTCATGAATTTGAAGTTAGTCGACAATAGATTATCACTCATAGTCAATTTGTTTATGCTGATTCTCTACTTTATTTAATCTGTGAGTCAATCAAACATATTCTTGTTATATAATTTTGCATTTTACTTCAAGTACTGACTAATTACTGTTTATTTACTACTGGATAAGATCTGATACAGCTGAATAAAAGAAAAAAGAAAAAAAAAGAAAAAAAAAAAAAAAAAAAAAAAAGCACCTATGTAGGCGCCCAATATAATACTTCAAGAAATTAAACTAACTAAGATATAAACTAAGAAATTGTAAACTTGGTGAAATATCATTTTGTAAATCTTTCACAAAGCAATCGAAATTCTCATCAAAATTTTCCATAAGTAAATTGACATTTTTAAAAATCTTTGTCATCTTTAATAAAGTCTCAGTACTTTGTTCGATATCTGTCAAAATCATATCCTCACTTTGATTTATGTCAATAGATCTCTGACTTTGAGTATTGTGTTTTATATTGCTATAATCACGACAATATGCAGCAGCTAAAAGATAGAATTCTTCCTCGGACTTCAAAAAAGAAGAAATTAAATCGACAAGTATCCCAATTTGTTGCACGTAATATTTTCCAGAAAGAGTACCGACTGAGTTTTTCAGAGAAGTATCCAATAATTTGTTCTTTATAATAGCCGATAAATAATTCTCATGCATGTTTATAAACTCATCAATGGAAAATGATTCATAGCGTATATTTGCTGGTTCTGGTTTAATATAAGTATTACCGTGAGCTCTTTCATTTATTTTGGTAATATAATCTTGCTTAGGTAAAACACTATTGTTCAATTTTGCAATGTAACCTTCTAATTTGGACATATGTTGTTTCCCATTGTTATTATTAGTATCTTCTATCTTTTTGCTGAGGTCTTTATCATTGTTCAGCTTAAACATTTCATTGGATTTTGTCATTTTTTTCATTAAATCATTATATGCAGTATCAATAACTTCTGTGTGAAAATATTGAAATAATTTGCTTATGAAATTTTGTAATACATTTCTATAAATGGATAATTTCTTCAATCTAGATGATAAACTTCTTTGATTTCTTAATATTTTGATATTGGTTTTATAAAATGTATTATTACTAATCCATGATCTACTTAATAAAAAATCATATCTTCTCAATCTCCATAAGAAATTGAATAATTTCAAATAATTTTTCAATCCAATATTATTATTGTAAATTATCAATCTTAAAGGCTCTTCAAGAATGTAGTCTAACGTAAATACATCCCATCCTATACTTCCAGAAACGTTGTTCATTGAAGTAATTCTCGCATCTAATCTCATTAAGGTGTCTTTAGTATATGAATTGCATGAAGAATTATGAATCGCATTGGATAAGCTATTGGACAACTGGGTAGTAGATAAATCCTGAGCTGGCTCATTTAATATTTGGTTATATTTACAAATTAATGCATAGATAAAATCGCCTTTAGATAGCAAGAAGAAATCCCTTAAACGATTAATATGATAATCTAATTTATATTTTTGGAAAATTAGGACAGTTAAGTGGTTATTCAATTCTTGATATTGTGAATCAATCAATGAACTTAATCGATTCTTATCCAAATTCGTCAAATTAGTATCATATTTTAGTTTGAATTTATTCAAAAAATCATATTCTTTACAAACATCTCTAAGGTATATGATGATTTTCCCTATTTGATTGATTTTCCATGCTGATGAGTTTGTTGAATTTGTCAAAAATGTCGGATACTTCAGCAAATCCGTTTTTATTCCATTTAAGTACGTGTCAATATTGAAGCTTTTATTTTTGGTGAAACTGCTACTAATAAAGAATTCACCCATTTCATCATTCAATTCACCATTTAACATCCAATTTTGTAATGTTTTATAATATGGTTCTGAGCATACTTTGAAGAGATCGATAGATAGCATTTTAATTATAGGGTCTCCAAACTGTGTATGGCTATAAATCTCTACCAACAACATGTATCCATCTTTTTCTTTGACTTGACTAGTTAAATAATGCATGAACCTCATTTTATAAATCTCCTCAATGATACTAGAATAAATTGCAAGCAAAGTTCTATTTCCTTCTGATATTGATAAGCTATTAATATAATTTGTGTATTCATGAAGGAAGTTTTGTATTTTACTCAAAAATGCTGCTTTGATATGTGATTTTTTGGATAGATTTTTGCACAGTAGTGATAGATCTTGATATAACAAGCTTGCCTCTAAGATAAAGTTTAAAATTCCCATGTTTGAATTACTGATGTATTCATTAATTTGGATTCCTTTTTCTTTGCTTATTGGAAGTACCTTTGAAGAAGATCCTAGAAGCGCGAAAAATATAAAATCTAAAATATCCTCCTCTGTAATACTATTCACGCTTAAACTTTGGTTTATATCCTTCACAATTTCTCCCATAGTCATGCTATTATAATTCTCGCCCTCATTTAGGCTGGATCTACGTCTTTTATAATTAAATTTATCTTCTGGACTACCAGAAAGTAAAATGGAGCGCTGCTGTTGTTGCTGCAACTGCCCATATTCTGAGAGTCTACTACTCTTCGTATCATTTCCTATGCTTGGTCTTCCCTGAGACATGCTATCCATCCTTGTTGTTTTATTATTGAAGGAAGATGAAAATGAGGAGGCTGATTCATTATGATGTGGTAATACTGATATTGTGGGTTTTTTTGTTGTTGCTGTTGCTATTGTTTCGGAAAACAGGTTTGCACGATTTGTTTGTAATTCATTAAAAAAAATCAAATACTTACAAACCTGATCGAAGGACTTATATCTCAATAAAACTTTCACTGTTTGTTGAAATTTGTTCCACCTAGATACATCATTTCCAAAATATTGTTCAAGAGAGCTTAGTATTTCATTTATATCATTGCTGCTATTTTTATTCATAGATCCTTGTGGCTTTGATCTGATAAATGCCACAAGCTGGTCGTAAATGTCTTCTTTGATCTCTGGCTTAAAGCTTGCAGGAACAAGTCCTTCTACCAAACTAAATAAGTTATCTTCAAGATTCTGTGACATTGTATAAACATGTATTATTGATTTTCAAAATATTCTACAACTTTTTTTAATATTAGAATTAATAGTAGACTTCATTTTTGTTTTCATTTTCAATATGTTTGTTTTGATTTACTTTATTTTTCTTCATAGTAAAAACAATCTTTAAATAGCGGGCGATGGGGTGCACTGACCCCGTGTTTTGTCTTTCTGTTACTGTGAGATATCAAACATTAATTACTACATTAGGAAATCTATTTTTTCTTTCAGAATATACATCAACGATTAGCAGAATAAAAGATATTTTATTTTCATGGGAAAATAAATATCTAAGCCATATAATAAGAAGTCAAAAAAATACAAATATAAAGTTATATTGAAAGATATATGAAAGATAAAGCAGAAAAAATAAGAAACAAGAAACATCCCATTGAACAAGAAAGAAAATATTAGGATGGGCTATACATAGATTAGAAACCGCCGCAACGGTTTTTGCCAAAGTTTTTGTTTGTTTCGTTGTTATCATCCCAGCTCTCAGTATTATCCCCCTCATCATGGTTTCCCCAGTCGTTAGTGTTTTTGGAGAGGGTAGATACCTGATGTTCGATTCCAGCCGTTACCTGGACAGTTGACTCAAAGTTTTTGGTTATAAAAGCAGTATTGTAGCTATTTGAAAGAAAATTGAATGTATCACTGGCAAAATATTCTTGATTCTTTATAATATTAGAGGTAGGGATACTTGTGTGACCACCTATAGAAGCATAAGTAAAAGTACTTGTGTAAGTCTTAGGAATAGACGTGATAGTTTTTGCAATGGATTTACTTTTTTCAGATTTGAGAGCTAAGATATCTGTATCACTATAAATTACCTTGATATTGGATTCATTGGTTACAAAAATTGGGGCCACATATATCTTTGAAGATTGTGTGTCAAACACAGTATAAAGTGATTGTAATACGGGGATGCCAAAATAAATATTAGTGTCATGAGGAGCACCTGGTTGTAGACCGATCATACATTGATTTTCACCCACTGGAAAAAGAATGGATTTCATTGGAATTTTATGCTTAAAATTATCAAATTCAATAATAAAAGAATCATTGGTTTGACATGGAACAACGTCGTTGTATGGGTCTGAGACATTGAAGTAATCAAAAACCAAATAATCATAAAGATCTGTTGGAAGAAGAATGGTGGAAGTACCAGAATCAAAAATAGCAGTAAAGTTTTTGAAGCCATTTAATAAATCAGTGTTTTTACCATCGTTCGATAAAACAAAACTATTCAAGTTAACCCAATAATCATTAACTTCGGAAGCTTGTGGAATTTGTCTTACCATATCTAATTCATGAAGGTCACCAGAGTATTTAGAAACATCAACCCCACCAAATAATAATCTAGCATCATCAGTCCCCAGTTGAGTTCCCCCATAAATGGAAAAAAGATTTTTGTTAATAGTACCAGATTCAGTTAACCTGACGCCGAGATTTGGATATTGAGGAAGGTAAATGTTTTCAGAACCCACAGGTGCAAGCCCAATCAACATTGGATATCCTAAATTACCCTCTGTGACAACAGAAATTTCCATTTCAGAAATAATTTGTCCATTAATAGAAATGGTGTCTTTACCTTTGAAACCAAGAACATCACCACTGACGTAACTCATGTTGAAAGGAGTGTACATATCTTGAAAAGTAGAAGAGTAATTTGGTCTGAAAGAACCACAATTCTCACACCAATCTGTAACATTTGGATATCCTACCAACATATCAGAAGATGCCAGATCAACAAAAAAGTTATAAGTCATTAATGGGGAACCTAATTCAAGCTGAATTGAATAAAAGGAGAGAGCTTGATAAGCCATTATTAATTCAACAACGCCTTCATTTGAGTTTTTTTTCTGAAATGAACCAATCGGAAAGGAAAAGGCTGTAGGAAGATATGAAAGCAAAAAATATATTATTTTTGTAGTTAAAAGCATTTTCTTTTTTAATATTGATTGAATCAAAAAATGAAGTAAATTTCCATCTGAACCAAATTAATGGCTGTAATTAATTTAACATTCAAGCTCTATACGAAAAAAAAGAGGAAGTTACCAACCTATTTATATAGCGTTCTAAAAAAGAACATTTATTTTTTACACATCATGCGTATATGTCTAATAATTATATTTCACAATATCCATCTTTACATGATGGTATATTCATTTACTTGAAAAAGTATACAGTGTTTTCTTTCAGTTCTTTTTTTGGCTTACAGATAGATCTTCTTATTCTATATTTAAAATAATACTTACTAATTCACCTTCTTTTTTCTAAAAAGTTTAATCCCCAAATATAAACTTTTTTTCAGTTTCGTTTGTTGAAGGTGTAGTTATATTCATGCTTGCTGGTTTGCATGCTTGATCTGATTGATTCTTCCTAAATAGGAAATAATACTGGACAAACTGTTATGAAAAAAGAAGGTCATGTTGGGAAAACAGAATACAAAGAAAAATGAGGAATCCTTTTTTTTGTTTGCTTGCTTTTCATTCAATAGCACTCCAAGGTTGTTTCTTAATAAATGTTTAGTTTTACTGGATAATATTGTGAGTGATAATTCTTTATTAATCACTTGTACAGTATTTGCTAATAGGTCAACAGAGTCACCGGGTAATTTTTCGAAAAGCGTTAAACACTGCATGGGCTCGCGCTGATAAAAAAAATAAAATAAAAATTGAAAGCAAACAGAATAATACTATTATGATTTCATAGAATATTCATACATGTTAATCATTGGAAACAATACGGATCATAATCATAATCTGTCAACAAAATAGATAAAATTAAGGAACCATAATTTAATAAATGGAAGAAAATACTGCAGTTGATGAACTCTACAAACAAGTTTATGAAAGACTTGTGGAGAAGTTTCATAAGAATATAGAAATGAATGAGAAGCTTGTGGCTTTAGAGCAAGAATTAAATAAGGAGCTCTCGAAATCCAGCCAGATGAATAAATCCATAATTGAAGTTCTTTGCGATTTTGATTCTAATTTGGAAATGAATCCATATGATCCGGATAATAAAGACTTTGTGCAAGAAAAGCTACAATTAATCATGGGACGCGACGCAAGTTTAAAAGACATATTAATGAGAGATAGTATAAGTGAAGATGCAGAGCTAGTTCATACACTTGAAAAATCCTATGAGTTGAATTCCTTACAAAACCCTGTGCCTTTGGAATTCTGGCTTCGAAAGGAACATCCTCAGATATATGAAAAGGTAGTAACGGTCAAAGACAAAGAAAAGAAAATACAACAGGACTAGCAGAAAATGTTGTTTAATAAATTATATAGAAAAGAAGATTTTATTTTTATGTATATAAATTTTTGTTTTAATAAATCATGAAAAAATAATAATAATATATAATATGAGTTTCGGAAAAAAAAATGCAAAGCAAAGCTAAATGTAAATACAATATATATAAAAATGATACACATCCCAGTTATCTTGAAAAAGCACTCCATTTCATTATTAAATCTTTATCTTCAGAGTATTTTCTCATCATTAAATCACGAGCTTTCAGTTCCCAGTAATAGTATCTAAAATACAAACTAATATCATCCATAGTAATCAGCTCCGAGTTATTGCCTTCTCCGAGTTTGTTATCTAGAGGTCTATAATCCAAATCCATAAGCAATCCATTTGATGGGTGAATGTTTAACAAGTATATTGGAATTTTATCCAAATTGAAACTGCGTCTGAAGTTATCCACATCTTGATTATGATAATTTAAGGAAATGTTGATATTGTCATTCAAAGCTTTGAATGTGATATTATGTGGGTTTTCGAAATTAATGTCGGCATCGATACTTCTTATATCTGTGAAATAATTTTCTTTTTTTATTGATTGATTCATAAATGAAGTAATTTGTACCTCTTTTAAAAATTTAGGTTTTCTCGTTTTGAATCTGTCGAAAAAGGAAGAATTGTCTATTGAAGAGGTAGCAGAAATGGAGGACGTTTTTCCAGGTTTTTCATTTTCAGGAATTAAATCACCAAATTCCAATTGTTTGTTAAACGAAAAATATCTAAATGTCAAAAATGATTCCACTCTGATCAAATAAATTAATTTTCTCAAAAGGTATTCATTCATATATCCAGATTGAAGATCATTTTGATTGTTACTATCAAGAATTTTTCGCTTAAAATTGTTTAATATACTACCAATCGTCAAACTGGTAAACCCACATGAATTTGAACCGCCTTGAAAACAAACAAAGAAAAAATATTGGGTCTCAGGAAAAATGGAATCCAATAAAGCGCAAGTTGTATACCAATGAATAAAGATTAGTTGCTCAATTTCTGTGAAGCACTGATAAGTATCATTGAAAATTATGAATTCCACGGGCATAGAATCGAAAAATGTTTTGAGAATTTCATAAACTAGAGTAATTTTATATGTTGTTACCGATTCTTCGTTAAACGAGTTTAAAAGTTTGAAATTTTCCATGATTTGATATTTGATGAAATTTAACAATGTATTCAAATTTTGTTGAATTTTTTTATTGATTTGAAATCTACCGCTATTTGCAATTAGAAACTCTTTGAATATTATGGTTTGTTCATAGAATTCGTATAAAGGATGTAAATTATATGAAGGTAAGAATAATGTCTTTGTGTTATTTATAAAATAATAACTGAATACATTCACTAAACTTTCTGTGTAACTAATAGGTAAATTATCAATCCCATTATTGATATGTGAATAAGCCGTTGTAAATTTTTGTTTCTCTAAAGACGTGAAGATTAACCCATTTGCAAATGCCAGAAGTTGTTTGTATTCTTTATCGTTGTAGTGTCTTTTAGGCATGGATGAACTTGTAAAACTTGAAAAAGAAAGAGACAGTGATATTGACCCTGCTGAATCGCTTACCTTTGAGATATCGGCAAAAAAATTATTTTGATGTCTATTGTGGTTGTTATTCTTGGCCTCGTTGATATCAACATATTGTAAAGACATTCCTAGATTGACAAGAGAATAATCAACAATCAATTTAAACAGCATAAGAAACTTCATGATCAATTTTTTTTCATATTCGTGGATATCATTCTCATTGAAACTTGAGTATTGGTTCAATTTATCTATAGTGTCTGCGGCGTATTGGAATCCTAAGCCACGATAAGTCACACTCAAATTTCTCAAAGTTTTCAAGGTTGTGGAATCCCAACTATTGTCAAAATCGCTCAACAACAAAGTCACTGCTCTTGAAATCATCGTGTAGTAAATTAACTTTGTCTGAGTGGCTTCAATGCAAATGTCTTGAAGCCAAAATGAAAAGGACCCTCTCATATGAGCCAAAATGTTATCCTGTTCACCACACATGTTGAAGGTTGCAGTAGGTTTAAATTTCGTACACCAATTTCTCCTATACACATATAACTTCATCTTGGTAGGAGAGCATATATGGTTAGGTAGCGGGTTGTAATCCTTTTTGAAATCATGTGTGGCTGGATGTGTCGTTGAGTTGAAATCTATCAGGTTTGTTATCAAGGATTGGTCTTTCCTGAGATCTATTATGCCAAAAGTGTATTTTGTAGCTTTCCGGCTGTTATTCAACAAGCGAAGCGTCTTGTCCACCTTGAATGTGGCCGCCATGTTTTCGAAATCAACAGGGCTAGAAGACATAGGTTGTATATCCTGGCTGTTATTTTGAAATTTGCTGGAGTTCTCTGCCGGCAACAAAGCGGTGGGACTCCTGAAAGAAGAACTAGAACCCGCGCTTTTCAACCATTTGGGATTATTTACATGGTTGTCTATGATTTTCTGTCTCTGCTCGTCAGTCAACGATAAATATGGGCATATCAAATTCTTGTCCAAACAATTAAAACAGGAATCCAATTCCTCTCCACATTTTAAACGTCGCTGCTTGCAGCTGGAGCATCCAAGTCTCGAATATTTCGATTTCTTAATGACTTTCTTTCTCTTTATCATCTTTTTAAAACGTGAAAGAACATCGATTGTTTTGCGTTCACTTGATAAGTTATTGAAGATTATTAAAATTTGTAATTAAGGTTATTATTATTATGTATTCATTTCAAATCTAATTTTTTTTGTCGAAGTTGTCTTTTTGCTCTATTTTTTTCTTTTTCTCATGCAAAAATTAATGTACAACCGGCTGAATACATTTACTTTACGTACGAGCTAAAGTCAGTTACTGAAAAAACCTACTTTAATTTTTCCTCGCACTTGTTTAATTGCACGCTAATCCCTTATGATTTTTTTTCTCAATGCAAGGCTTAAGGTTTTCCAATTATATTTCCTAAAATAGCCAATGGGTGGAGAAATTACAAATCACAACGAGCAATAAAATAATAATGGTGATAGTTGAAGAGAAGAAAAAATAAAACGGAAAAGAACCTGTATATGCAGAAGTATTATGAAATTAGAAGGTAGTTATAATATAAAAAAGTTTCGTACGAAAAAAATTAGAAAAAAAATTTTTGAATCCCAAAATCTTGGAGGGATAAGAACATGAAAGAATTAAATTATGCCTAACAACATGAACAGTACTATAAGTTAAGTCATTCCTAGAAACCCTCAGCTACTCAGCAAGACTGGAAATCATACATTTATATTGTTTTTTTTTTGTTTTTTTTTTCAGCATACTCAATCATCCTCTTCCTTTGGATCACCAATACCATCTTCATAGATAGCAAAAACACATTCGCTCTCGGGCAAGCAAGGAGAATCGTATATCTTACAAATTCTCTGCTCGGCTCTGCCCTTTTTCAAACTCAATCTTGTAGTTGAAGCATGGGCTAAGATATTACCACCAATTGGCTTTTTCGGGTCCGGATTAAAAGACATCATTCCACCATCTACTTGGGCCACCACTTGATTGGTTATAACCACAGCCACCCCAAACTCATCGGCCAATCTTTGTAAAGCACGCATGTATTTGGCCACGTGCATTTGTCGGGCACTCAACTCACCACGCCCGGAATAGTCAGTACGGTAAAGTGCCATTATGGAATCGACAATGAGCAAGCTGAATCTTGATTCGGCCATCATTTGCGCAGCCTGGTTCAACAATTGAAGCTGGTGGTCCGCGTTGTATGCCCTAGCGTATGCTACATTGTCAAGACAATCTTCTTCTGCGAGCCCATAACGACGTGCGATTGAAATTAAACGCACCGGTCTAAAAGTTCCTTCGGTATCAATGTAAAGACATTTACCTTCTCCGCCACCCATGTCTATTGGAAGCTGGCAAGTAACGGCAAGCGTATGGCAAATCTGGGACTTACCGGTACGAAACTCCCCAAATATCTCGGTGATCGATCCGGTCTCTATTCCGCCACCTAGCAAAGTGTCCAACTGTTTGGAGCCGGTTGTCAAACAGATCAACTCGGAACGTCTCTTTTGGAAATCTGTGGCCGTTGTAAATCCCATGGGGACAAGCTGGGCGGCCTGTTGAAGCAACCTGTCAGCTTTTGTTTCGGAGATCCCTTTGATTAGAAGAAGGGCCTTCTTGGGGGTGTATGCTATAGATTCAACGGTGTTGAACCCCGACTCAATAAGCTTTTTGATATCTGCACTGGTGATCCCTGAGTTTCCCTCAAAACGAGAGATGTGCATTGGACCAGACATCTGTTCATCTTCCTCTTCTTCTTCGATAGCTTGGGAGACCTGATGTTGCACCGGTGTAATGTTTTCTTGTGCTGCTTGGGACATTATTAAGATATGTCTTATTCAAATATCGTAGGTAAGGTAAGTAACAATGATAGCTGCGCTTGTATATATGTGCAAAGATGTATTAAATTAAGACTAAGAACCGGAAATCAAATACGTAATATCAATCTATTGGATCTGCTACCGTATCTGTTTCCCAAATAGAAGAATATAGGGAAAAAAAATTTTCGTTTTGTTTTTATCTTTTGTTTACTATGAAACACGCAATAAAGCAAAAAAACTCAAAATCAAAAAAAAAATTCTTTCTTATTGGGTGGCAAACAGAGATCCTATTATTTACGCGTATGCGCACGTGATGTCTTAATTTGCAGGGTTGATCGTGTACGTGTTGGGGCCAATCAGCTTGCAAAAACACTTACAGTAAAATAAGATGAAAATCATAGACCATCCTATATAATAATCTATTACATGATATTTGCATAACCGTTTTGTTCGTTTGGGACATTAATCTTAATTTAAAGAATATTCAGTGTTAAGGTGACGTGTTGATTTATAATGCAAAAACAAAAGACGCGTTGAAATCTGTTATTAAATATCCCATAAATGCTATGATAGTTCAACTCTGATCATTTTTGCTCCGAGATATCATACTTCTTTTTACTAATATTCCTCTTACTTCGACTTGAGAAAAACAGGTTGCACTCTACATTGTCTTTCTTATATATATATTAGAACAGTAAAACTAGCATAGATTATGTTGACCTAAACTAGCAGAGCAAATATTTGAATATGAAGTTTCCGTAGCATGTAATAGCGTGTTCAAATTAATACATTAATCAATAATAAATGTTGAATAATCAAAACATAAATCTTTTTTATAACCAGGTCTGTACTCAGACTTCATAATTTCAGTATTATTTGCTTTACAAGCGTAATAATAATATATTTCTTTGTGGTCAAATCTATATCTGAAAAACAAGTCGTTGTAAGAATGAACTATGCATGTTATTAATAAGGGTTCATAGTCCCCAAGTATTTCTAGTAAATCTGAACAAGATTCATAAGCAGGATGGAAAACGTAAAAATCTGCTAAGCCAAAATAACGAACATAGTTCAAATTTTTTATACCAATAGAAACTAACTTTGATAAAGCAAACAGCCGTAAATAAGAATCTTCTTCAGTCAAGGTAGGAAGTTTTGCTTTGGTCCTAAAGACATTTAAGGCAAATAAAGAATCTTTTTTTATTCTGGACCTTATACTTTTGTCGATCATTATATTTTAAAATAATTTTAAACAAAAGAATTATTTAAAACGCGAAAGAAAAACCCCATTCATTAGGAATAATTTACGAATATTTGTGTCATAAAGTCATTAAAAAAAATTGCAGGCATGTGCATGGAAAGAATTTTATACTTTTTTTTTTCGACCTCGATTTTAAGTGCGACAAAATATTCTACTCTTTTACATGCATTTTAGGATTATTCTAGAATATATTGCTGACAAAAATTTAAGGTTTAACAATAAAGAGAGACTGATTACTGCTGTATATATTTTATAGCTATATTATATGTTATCATGTCTTTCATTGAATTAGGCTTAGCAGCTTATACAGCTGATATAGAAAATTTTAAATTAAATCATGATAAAAATTTTTTAGATTACCAGTATATTATAGTTTGTATTTGCAGAGGTTGTGCTTATTCCTTAGATTTTTCCAAGTATATTTTGACTCAAGATTTTCTTTCTAATTATAATTATAAAGTGGCAGTCTCTTGTTTGATAATGCATAATATTATAGACCACGATTTGATAGAAAAATATAAGCCCTTTTGTATCTGGTATCCTTTTGTACCCAAAAAATCTACTTGTTGCAAGTTGCCAGAATCTATGAAATATTCTGTGGCTATTTTATCTATTCTTATGAACTGGAAAGACGTTTATAATTCTTTGGATTTAGAAAATGATTTTTATATCGGGCATTTAATTAAAAGATTTAATAGAGATTTTGATTTTGATTATTCCAATACTAAAAACTTAGTGAATCTATCTCAAGAAACTATATCCCCTTCAGAAAGGGAACATCTTATTAGAGATATTTTAAGCTTAGAAACAAAAAGTGCTACTTGTAATTCTATATTAGAAGTGGGTACCAATAGTGGACTCGTTAACTTCATATATCTGCATCCTTTAGGATTAAATTCTGTATCTAGCTGGAATTTAGAAAAGTATTTAATTCATAAGGATCTCTCATTTTATGAATTTGTGGATGATGAATCTTTGAAAGCTACAGATGTAGTTAAATGCAATCCACATTTACACTTTTTGCTTTAGCTCACTGAATAATGGTAAGAATATAACCGTTACGGAGACATAGCCAATAACCGCCATCATCTAATTTTATTGTTTCAACGCTGCCGAGAATATTAGATATAGCTGAAATAGTAGATAAAACAGTCTCAATATTTCCAAAGAATATACATAAAGCTCCAAATATTCCAAAAAATAAATGTAATATCTTGGTTATATTGTCTCGACTTGTACCCGTTCATACCGTTAGGAAATATTGCATTAGGATCCAAAATATCTTCTCAAACTAAAGTCTTTAGAACCTGGTCTTTCAATATTATTACTCTGAGAAACATTGTTTTTTTTTTGTATTAAAACATCTGTAGTTATATTATAATTATTATTTTATATTTATTTTCTATAGCACAATCTGTTACTTTATATTCAAACATTTCAGCCTCTTCCATACCTGGGTAATCGGGCTAAACTTTTTTGAATAGGTTGTTAATTAATAATATTTTTAGTTAATTATTACTTACTCATATTAGGATATGAGAAGAAGAATATACAATAGACCATATTTACCGATGAATTCCTTATTATATATCGTAAAATTTAAGAAAGGCTTAAGAGAACTGTAATACATATATTTAATGTTGATGTAGTCAACTAAGTGTTTTACGCTTAGATGCTGAATCATCCTTGCAGTAAGCACTTAATGTGATTAATCAAACGGAGAAATGTATCCAGTGAAAGATAAGAATTATAGGAAATTAGGAGCCTGCTAATGCGATAAGCATATAATAATATGTTATTACGGATTCTCACTTGCAGGGTTAATCATACAGTAAAAAGATAACATAGCATCTAGACCAGTTATTAGATTAGATAACTTACTTAATAGTAGTAATAACCCAGAGTTGAAAAAAAATGATTGGTATGTTTTAAGTATTATTTTTAATTTTTTTTTTCATTGGCAACCTGTGCAACGTAATAACTTGACAAATTATTTTACGTTACTTCTGTAATATTGTTTAATATTGCTGCTATATTATCTATTGAACAGTATAGAATTTTAAGTATACACAAGGATAAAACTAAATTCAGAGATTGATCAAAAGCCTGGACTTTGGGGGCTCGTCGTTCAGCTTTTGTACTGACTATAAAGTAGGCCTGGTCCGTATTCAGCGTTGAGGGTTACTGACGATTACCAAAAATCAGTAAAACCAGTCTAAGTTACGTTTCCATAGCCTAAGACACGAGTCGTGCACAACACTCTTGCCCTATTTAAATGAACCGTAACTTTTGGCCTACAATCTAGCGACTGGATCAACCGCAAGTATTGCAAGCAATTGGACATCAACACATTTTTACGCGTCTTTTTTTCTTCCTTTCTGCGTATACGCGTCAACATTGATGGCGCTACTTCAGCAGGTGAAACGCGTTGCAATTTACCGGTAAGGAAAGAAAATATATTTATGTGTATTATACTATACATATAGATTATATAAGTTATTAAACATCCTTGCATGAGTAAAACACAACACCGTTATACCACAACATTGTGAATCCGTACATTTGAACTTGAACGCTAAGAAAAGCCATGTTCTAGATTTCCGCACCCAGAAACGGCAGATTATGAGCCCGCAGAAATGCGTGCTCGCTAAAGCTGATTACCAAGCCTAGCTGGCAGATAAATAAGATGGACATGGCAAAGCATCTGCTACACTGAGACTTGCCTTCTGTCGGCTATGAAAGAAAGAAATCGAAAAAAAAAGATCGATTAACACATTTCTGTTCAGCAATATTACTGCCTTTACTATTCGCAGGTACTGCTGAACTAGTACCATGCTAATAATCTAAATCAGTACCATACTAATACACTAGTGCCATATGGACGCTAAAAGCAGATTCTGGGCTCTGATTGGCTGCAGCTCCATGTACCTATTGGGCTCGTGCATTGGGCCTGCAGGGCTTCTATGCGCAGTCGTCAATTTTTTTTTTTTTTTTTTTTTTTTTTGTTTTTAACTATTTTTTTTTTACTATTTTTTTTCCGTCTTTCCATCTTATTATGAGACAAAAAGAAGAATTCCCATAATAAATACATATTTTTGTACATATCAGACTTAGCGAAATTGTTTCCGAGAAAAAAATTTGTTCTTCGGGAATTTTTCAGCGTCAATTAAGAGCCCCCCTTTTCTTGCGATCGATCGATATATCTTCTGTTTCCATTGTTGTATTTCGTACTCTGTATATTCTCATCATCCTCTGGTTCCCAATATCAGCGATACCAGTTCCCAACTCCAGCATCTTCTGATACACTATACCCGGTATTTCGCGCTACCACTTCCTTCCCTGATACATAGACTCAAAAACTTCCCGGCTAATATTCGCTTTTCGATAACAACATTTAAAATAACAGTAGTCTCTCCATTCAATATTCCATGCCAACATTCGCAGTTCGTATCTACTTCCTAGATAGCTCGCTTCACTACATCCCGATATAAACACCAACATAGCCTCAGCAAACACGCGCCATGTACAATAGCTCCGTCGAGTCCAACACATACAAGCATCTAACCACGGATTTGGCCTCGCTACACTCGCACAACGCCTCTCCTCCGCTTCCGAGTAACAACAGTCCTCCCGCGGTGGCCAACGGCCACAAAAATCTTCTTCTCGACACTTCCTCGCCTACCGCCATGGACATACATGCTATTGATGCAAAGCTGATAGGCTACAGAGAGACAGACCTCTCCCACTTGAACAAGTTGACAAAGTTCAGACCTGGCGGCTCGCTTTCCTCCGCTGCATCCCAGCATCTCAAAAAAGCTGCTGCTCAGCAGGCTGCGATGGTTCATCATCATTCGATTAACTCGCCCACCTCCCCAGATTCGAGGCTTAACTCACTTTCTTCAATGTCCTCCTTTAATAACGGTACCAACGTCTCTCTCAATAATGGAAACAAGTCCCCCCTCAATCAAGTATTTGGCTTTAACAACAACAACAGAAATAACTCTTCGCGTCCAGTAAGCCCGCCTGCTTTTAGAAGAAGCAACTCGCAGATTCCTCCACAATTTCAACCGTCTGCTCAACAACCAATCAATAATTTGGAGTTGATAGCCATGCAAGACAAAATCAAGCATCTAGAAAGACAAGTCACCTTGAAAGATGAACAACTAAGAAAATCCATATCAATGCAAAACTCAGCATCCATAATGGACAAACAAATCATGCAACAATATGATTCTTTGGAGGAAGAAAACATCATCTTAGGAAAAGACCTCAACGAGAAAAACCAACAATTGGTGGGAAAATTGAAAGAAATACAAGAAAAAGATAGAATAATCAAAGAAATGGAAGATTATTCGGATAATATTTACAACCAGCTTAAGTTAGTCCAAGAACAATTGGAAAATAATGAAAAACTGAAGGAAAATGATGAGCTTGTCGAAAAATTGTCCAACGAGAATGAAAAATTGAAAAAAACTTATGCTTTAAAAGTTGAAGAACATAATAAATTGATCGTACAGCAACGGCACAATATCAAATTCGAATATGATGCTATAATAGAAAATAAAATGAAAGCCGTGGAAAAATTAAGAAATGATATCAGTTTGAAAAACAATAAAATTGAACAATTATGGAATTTCTTGGATTCTTCTTTCAAAGACATAAATGGATTTGTACCGACCGAATTACTTAAAGAAAAAATTTCGATAATTGATGAAAGTTTCGATGATGATGAACAAAAAGAACTTTTGATTAATAATTTAACGTCAATGATAGAAAACAGTTTGAAAAATAAACAGGAAGTCTCCAACAAGAATCTTTTAATGAATCAAAACAATTCCAGTTTTGTCACTGATACTTCACCTACATCTTCAATGTATTCCAAAAACGAACAACAGGAAGACCAACAGGATGGCTCAGCAAAGGTGATTAATTGGCTTAATGCTGATACATTAATGAAGGATAACATTCGCGATTTATTGACGATTAACGAATCACAGAAATACAACTATGAACACAATTTACAAATTCTTGAAGAGAATTTGATGAGAGCTAATTATATGATTACCAAATTGAGTTTTCTGCAAAAAGAGAAAAACGAAGTTTTACAAGACCAAATCACAAAGAAACGTGACCTGCTATTGAAAAGCTTGAAAAAATTAAATTATACTTTGTTCAGTGAAGATTTAGTTATTGATTTAAATGTCAATGAAAATGAGAAACGTATCTCTACAATGTATCAATTTATAAATAATGGTCCATATTCTCAACAACCACAGCAAAATGTGCCATTCAAAAATAAGTTGAAATACAAATCGCGAAAGTTCAACTTAATATCGATCGTACCTGATGAAACCACCACCACCACTACTACTACTGATTCCAATTCTCTTTCGAGCTCTACATCTGCAGCAAATTTGTCTAACACAGTTTTCAATAGTCAAGGGCCTGCAGATTCCAGTGGAATGTACTACGACGAGGAAGAGTACGATACGAGTAATAATGCTAATAATGATACAAGTTATGATGTCGGATTGGGTAAGAGAAACTCATATTTTAATGATGTAGAAAATTATTCGAGCGCCAGTATCGATATTAACAATGATAATGGCGCAGCAGTTGTGAATAATCAACAACAACATGAATATTACGAGTTTGATGGGGCTGGATATAAGTTGAATGATTTTTAGAAACTTGTGTATCTTCTTTTTTAGCGAATGATGATAATAATAGAATGGTTGATTGCGTACAAAACTTCGCTTTATCCTTTTTTTCTTCTTTTTATAACATGACATGATAATGATACTACTAATACTACTAATACTTTTACTTCTTCAAAAATATATAATAGACCAAATTGTTTTTTATTTTTTCTCTCACTTTTTTTTCTGGTAAATCTGGAAGGTAAAATCGATCGACTATGGACAGTTGTATTCTAATCTAATAAGTTTTTTCTTTATGTATTTTATAATTACATGAAAAGTTATTATACTTTATAATACTTGAATAAAGTATTGTTTTGGCTCTTTTAAACTGTATACGGGGGATTGCCTAATCGGGCAGACAGATACTCTGGGAAAAGGAAAAAACTTCGAACAATTAAATTACATATAAGTCATCAGATCTTGATGGAAATTGTATATAAAATAATTATTAAACATTTATACCAAGTAGAATTACATAAAACGATTTTCGTAGAAAGTTCAACTTTTATTAGTGAGGAATGAAACAGCATCTCTAATATATCGGACTTTGAACAATATGTTAAATAAATATGCTGGATGAATTACAGCATTATGCTTTACACGGTAAAAATAGTCAATAAGGATCCATTAATAGAATCATTTAACTACCAAAGTCGAAAACAAAGGTAAAAGTAAAAAATTTGTTTACATATGTGTAAATTCCGCTGGCTAGCTTAATTTTTTACTAATAAATACTCAGGTGGACTACATTCTAGTAATTGAGAGTAGTTTTTCATAATTTTTAAACACGCTAAGAGTTGTGAAGAGTAATTGCGGAGATTTTTCAAATAGCGCTTTATTCTTATTCATCTATGATGATATAGTTTTCCTGAATTTGTTTCATTTAATACTTTTGAAAGTAAATTATGATATTAATTTCTTTTAATCATTAATGCTTGAGTTTGTAGTAGAAATAAATTTCAAGCAAAAAATAACCCAATAGATTAATCAAATTAAACAACTGACAGTTGAATATGGAAGTACAAAAAAATGTGTTGAGTAAGGTTTGACTGGGTGGTCATTTCAGTATGTAATGCAAAGAAAAAAAAGTTTCTTGACAGGAAAATTTCCAACATGCATACGCTGCTGACGTATAAGCAAATAAGTTAAATACTGGTTTTTTTTCCCTCTCCGTGAGACATATATATTGAGATATCAAATGACTATGATATCAAAAATAAAAATTTCCCTTAGCTTCTTTTTAGATATTTTATTAGTTATGTAATTAATTGTTCATACAATTATATAAATATTATCGAATGCCATTCTTCAGTGATTTTCTATAATCCATTAATTCTCGTTTTGTAAAATTATAAGAATCACATTCGCCCACAGGAAACTATTATCAACTAGTTTGCCATTTATCATATACCCTTTAAAATTAAATTTCATTATTTTTCATATTCGAATACCGAAATGTCTTACTTATTACCTGAAGAAAAATCATTACATGTTGAACGTCGTTCAGATGTACAAGAAGACACACTAACCAGTGATTCAATTCCACCAATCTTATCGAATTGTGCTTATGCATTCACTATAGTTGTAGCTGTTGGAATAATCGTATTTTACACTTATTCATACGTGAAGTTTTTTAAAGAATTTAATAAGGAATACAAATTAGCAAAACAAATGAATCATCATAATGATCAACAACAGTATTCAAAAATAAATTTCCAAATCTCTAAAGATGAAGTTGATGCTATAACTACCATCACTGATCATGAAGTTGTTTACAAAGAAATCTCCACTTTGACTATTGGAGAGGATTTTGGTAATATTCCAAAACTTGAAGAATCATATGGTGACAAATTAAGAAATTTCTTTATTTTTAAGACTGCCCTTATCAATAAAAGACTTGGATTCAATTCCAAGAAAAAACAAAATTTTAGTGGCTCGGATATTAAAAAAAGCAAAGAAGCTGATTCTACTGTAGCTACCAACAATCAATCTACTGTATCTACCAAAAATAAAAACAATAACGCTGGAATAAATTATTTCATGATAAGAACTCTCAAAGATAAAAATGATAGATTACAAAGCATTGATTCTGTATTGTTTCCATCATCTAATGAATCTTCAGTTATTGTTGATACTGAAGAAAAAACAGAATATATTCTTAATGAAGAACAGCAGAAGCAAAATGCTCAAATTGGTTAATGAACATGTTTGAACATTAGCCAGTAAGCAGAAGAAAAATAAAAAAATTACGTATCCAAGCTTTACCGACAGTTAATTATCATGACAAGTATATTTTCATTCTTCAAAAGAAACAAAACCGAACTTCTTTTTATATTATTTTTTCATACATAGATATTTTAATAATATTATTTAAATTTCATTTGTCAGAAAGTTTTGACCACAAAAAGCATGTTGTTATTCATAGTTGCAAGATTTTGTACTTATTGTTTGACATGAAAGATTTTTGAACCGATAATATATGAATATAAAAAAAAAGTACGGTTAATGAATGTATATAAAATAGTAGAATATAAATAAAAACCAACGTAAAATGATAATACTAATAATCAATCAATCAATCAATGAAAGCAGAAGTATCAAGTTAAAAGTTTCGCAAATAAGGACAACCCAACACTTTATTTTTTTTAGCTCTTAATAGCAGTTGTAAAAGTTTTACTATTGTTGTTGATATTATCCTGTAACGCTAAAACATCCCATGGAGTCAATGGACTAGAATTAGTATTTGAACTTTCAATTCCATTTATGATATCATCAGCCATCTCATTTGTTGTACTACTTGTATTATTAGTAGTAATACTTTGTTGAACACTGATATCGCTATCGTTTTTATCAATTTTCAAATTGTTATCATTATTCGTGGTGGATGAAGACTGTTTATTTTTGTCTGTAAATGCCATTGAAATCTTTGATTTATATTTCTTTTTTGAACTTGTTATCTCATCATTACCGTCATTATTAAATGCATTTTGAAATCTGAAAGAACTACCAGTTCCTGCTTCATTTGTACTATTGCTAGCATTAATATTGTTATGATCATGCAGTGAAGCAGGATGGAAAGGGTACTTATGATTATTATTTTTGGACTTCCCTGAATTTTCCCAAATCAAATTTTTGTTGCTGTTATTGATATCATAATTTGAAATAAGTTCTTTCAAAGATCCCACGGCTGAGAAACTTGGAAATTTGAAACTGTTATTATTATTATTACTTAGATTATTATTAAAAGGTGAGTCATTGCTATGATTTCCAAACGGAGATGATGTGAATGAATTTTTTTCATTATTATTATTTTGATGATGAAGATGACTAACAGTGAACTCCTCGGGAGAAGTCTCAAACAACTTGTCGGTATTATGAGGATGATTTTCATCATTATTGTTACTGCTTGAATATGAATTCACACTAGCATGTTCCAAAAGTGCAGATTGACAACTTACTTCATTCTGGTTTGTACTATGAATTGTTTCTAATGGGTGACTTTCTTTAATTTTTTGTTCGTCTACTTCCTCCTGATTCAACTTTTGAATATATTCATGAGGATGTTTATTTGCCATGATAAGGTTATATGTAGCTCCATTAACTGGACTGCTAGGATAAT
Organism: Saccharomycopsis oosterbeekiorum; assembly: GCA_031125405.1. NCBI lineage: Eukaryota > Fungi > Ascomycota > Saccharomycetes > Ascoideales > Saccharomycopsidaceae > Saccharomycopsis > Saccharomycopsis oosterbeekiorum. Next base: position 220,387 of record JASTUI010000015.1, read on the forward strand.
CACCATTCTGCCAAGAATCATCAATATCACCAATTCTCAAATATTGGCGGCCTGCTGCTCTTTCGCTACTTTGGGACGAAGAACTATACAAATAAAATTGGAATAATGCAACAATATCAAACATGACTGTGCCAGCAGAGCCTAAAATATAAGGAAGTTCCTTAAGAAGAAACGCAGTTTTTAAGTCTGAAGTAGGTGCATCAACGAGTTCTGCACTTGTAAGAATGGAAATAGTATAGAATATATTACCATTCAATGCACAAATGAACAACAATATTGAGATCCCCTCACTGCTTTTTCTTTTGTAATTTTTCAAAAGTTGTGGAATTCGGGCTATTAGATAAGAGAATGTACAAATCCAGGCAAAACAAACGCCTATCAGTTTTGAATTCTCCAGAAGAAAGGACATGATTGTGGGGGCGGAATTCTGATAATTATCAGTTGCCAATGGATAGCCGTCAACTTTTGTAAAACTCGTTATAAAGGAGGCAGTTACAAGGTTTGTAAATGAGGAAGAAGTGGATACACTTCGTTTAGGAATGGAAGTACCGTTTTGTGGTATGGTCAAGTATTTGCCATTATTATTATTATTATTCTGCGGTAGTCTTAGATTTACAGATTGTCTTCTTCTTATGTGTTCAGTAGGAAACTCGTCCTCCTCGTCTTCTTCTTCTTCTAGCTGGTCATTCATAAACGCCATCCTTTCGGTATTCTTGAACTGATAGATTTTGGGATACACTCTGGTGTAGTATAAATACTGGGAGATCAAAATGACATCGATGCAACAATAATACGAAGATAGCAATATTTGGAAAGGTAGAGCCTCAGTCAACAAACAGCCCAACAAGTTGGAAATGTCGCCAAAGATCCAAAACGCAAGAAATCCAAAGGCTATGCCGTCCACCGAGCTGTTTCTATAATTTTCCAACACTTGAGGGATCTGCGCAAACAACCAAAATGCCATCGAGATATAACCTGAAAAAAGCGAGATATAGTTTAAATACAGCACATTTGAAGGCGGTAGTAGGGTAATCATCATTGCTGTCCTATATGATGCTGTATTATATCTGAATGGCGGATGATTGTTCAGTAGAAGGAAATCAATCAACAAGTAGCTGATGGTGGGTGATCTTATCTCTTTATCTATCAGATAAGGAACACCGGTAATTTGTTAGGAACAATTTTTTTTTGTATGTGGAAAAGTTTCCTTCTTAATGTTAATTCGCAGATACGAAAGAAAAAAAGGTGATTTAAAGGGAACAGCGCAGAACCGCGAATTTCTTAGCAGAAAAAAAAACCAGAAAAACAAAAAAAAAAAATGGAAAAGTCTCAAAAAGGTCCTAGAAGAAAAAAAATCTATTATTGCATAACAACAGCATTGCCAATGTTTAGTAAGCTAACACTAGTAAGTGTCTTGAAATAAATACAACGACATCATGTACAACTGTGATTTTGATAAGAAAGTGGTTCTGACTGGGGACGCTTGCTAGCGTATAGATGGCAGATCGATCTGGATGGATGTTCAATAGCGTATAGCTTTCCAAAGCAGATTAGAATATACAGACAATGAATGCAATAGTGTTAAGCTTTGCGAGATACGAAAGGAACAAAAACCGAGCAGAAGAAATAAATTTTTCATCAAGCACGTGATTAGCACGTGACAACATTAAAATTTCATTTTCATTTTTTTTTTTTCAATTTTTTCAGTTTTTAATTTTATTCTATTTTTTATTTTTTATTTTTTATTTTTTATTTTTTATTTTTTTTTTTTCGAAAAGAAAGTTTAATTTTCCCAACAAAAATCTTTGCTTGTTGGGCCAGAAGCGAAAACCATAATGTTGGGGAGGGTGCCAGAAGCCCTGTTTGTCTGCAGTGCATCACTGTTTACCGCGCGACACATGCACATACACTACAAAGTGAGTTATTTTTGTAATTAAGCGATCAGACGCGGTATTATATAATTAGAGCGCCGAGCTAGTTAATTCACTTGCTGGCTAATTAATTAGCAAATGTAATTAAACCAAACAAAGGTCTTGAAGGAGCCCCGGAAGCGAATCGCTTCAATTTGGCAGAGCTTCTAGAATATAACGAATAATATCTCATTTTCAGGCAGTAGCGACTTAGCCACCTTCTTTTGTTGAGTGATTATCCTTTATTCGCGCGCAAAGCGTCTTTATCGCGATGAGCACGCTGATAACGATGCATTTCTTGTTTTTTCTTATCGAGTCTGTCAAAATAACAAAAAAAGAAAGGAAAAACGAGGGAAAATAAAATGTCGCGCTGGCGCGGACACATGGACACGTGAGGGAAGGAAAAAGAAGAAAGAAAGAGACAAGACATTTATTATGAGTCGATCTTATTTTACATTTTGACAGTCTCTTTCTCTTTCTGCCATCCAATAACTTGGTTTTCCTGTACACACTGTTTCTTTGCGGAAATACAGCTTACAGCTTACAGCATGTCTTTTTTTCTTTTCTTTTTCTTTTTCTTTTTTTTCTTTGGTTTTGCTTGGAAAAACAGGAGAGCGTGGGAGGGGAATCAGCCCCATTGAAACTGAATTGGTCGTGGAAAGATGTATACTTGCTATAGCATTGAATGCCCAGTAAGGATAGTCCTGGCATTGTATCTACTTGCAAAACAAAAGAGCGCAAGAAAATGCCCGGCAGGAGGGGAGAAATCATGTAAGAACTGTTCCATTTGGGGCCTAGCAGTTGTCTAGATTGCAGCTCAACTCAATCCGCTCATTTCGCGGCTTCTTGCAGTAGTTGGCCAGTATTCACCAGCTTTGGTTGGGAAAAACGAAAAGAACGCCCTTTAAAATTGGTTGTCGTATTTTCTTGCTCACTAATTGAGCTTCATCAGCTTTTAGACGCGATTTAAGTTTAGCATTAAGGTAGAATTAAGTTAGCATTCATATTGTAATTAAGCTTATGCTGGCTTAAGCGAAACTATTTTTGATCGCAATGTGATTATGTCATTTAGCCAAACAGGCAGAAGGGCCACCAAGCAGAACGTGCGGGGTCGGTGAGTAAAACATGCTGTCATTCTGACCGAAAATTACAGCTAATTACGATTCTCTAAATGTACATGCAACCAGAACGCTTTTCTCTGCACAACGAACAAGAAACGATTGTCAAACTAAGACAACATGTTGAAAAGAATGTCAACAGTGGTTGCTTTGGACAAAGCATGTATATCATTTCGAGAAAATGACAATAGAGACAAAAAAATGTAGAGACAGAAAATACAGAGACAAAAAAAGACAGAGACAAACAGAACCTGGCACGTGACAAGAATAAGTATAGCACGTGACAAGATATTGATTTAGCACGTGACACACATGGATTTTGTACATGACAGGGACCGATTTGGCAAACGTGGAGAGATGGATATTCCATACGAACTTAGCGTGGCTCCACAGGGCAACCAGCATTTCCACCGATGACATATGGAAACAGATCAAACACTGGTTGTGGCGGGAGGCTCACGATTGCAGCCAAGACCAGTTTGCCGCTTTTGGCGTCTTTACGACGCGGATCATTTCGTGGCGTAAAAACAAGCTGCTAAGGCGTTGCCTTGGCCGAGGCAGGAAGGTGACATAAGATACTGCCAACGGAAAGAAGAGAATGTTGCAGCAAGGAATCGAAAGTCCCGGAGAAAATAAAACGACGTAGGGGTCAAACAGAGATAAGATTGAGCTGGGTGTTGAAAAACGCAAAAAACCCAAAGAAAACAAACAACCACCGACGATCTGAGATCAAAGAAATGAGCTACTTCTTATTATAGTCTCGGAAGCTTCATTGCCTTGGTGCAGATTGCAGATACACGTCAACTTTCCAGCATGAAGTGAAGGAAAGGCAAACAGCGAAGGAAGGGTCAGGGGCATGCAGTTTACCAGACTAAAATAGGAGATTAAAATTTGCAAGAATCTTGCCGGGCTGGCCAATAGCAGGGGACTGGATAAGCAGATCAGCGGCCTTTTTAATTAGCAATATGCTAGACCGATTGAGATCAGCATGGAGAAATGAAAATGGAAAACATCGCGGGTCCCGCAGAGCGAAGGCACCACAGGCAAAACAAAAACAACGTTTCTTTGGCTGCTCTCCGTATTGCGTAATTGCTGAATCATTGACGCCGAGCAGTGGTTGACGGGACAGCTTTTGTCAGATTCTGAGCAAAAAGGGGTAAACAAACGAAAGTTGGAGAATGCGAGAAACAGAGAAACGGCAGCGGGAGTTACTGAGTTTTGGGCAAAAAAGAAAGAGCAGCAGCAGCAGATATCCAAACAAGCAAGAACAGCGCAATTTTCCCAAAGAAGGAGCGTTGTGCTTCCTAGAAGGGGCAGTGTGGAAATGGGAAAGTTTAATGAAAATACCGAGAATGGCGATAAAACAACAACAGCAGCAGCAGCGAAAAGAGCGCTTGATAGTAGAGATGCTTGATGATAGAAACGCTTGATGATAGTGACAAAACGAGCTCAAAGAAACAAGCTCAACGATTAACGGCTGCTGCTGGGACGTCTGCGCTGGGAGGTCTGCGCTGGGACGGCTGGCACGCTCCTGATTGGCTGGACGCCTCAACTCGCCTCGACTGCGGAAAAACGCAGCCGAGGGAACAAACAAACAAACAGCGCCAGCGCGAAGGGACACGGTCGTCGCTGCACAACGGGACCAAGCCAGACCAGACCGTCCTGTCTGCCAGCGGCTCTCGGGACGCTGGGATCCACGGGGCTGGCAGCAGCCAGGGCTCGGCACCGCACGTCAAAAACAGCGCACTAAGAGACCGCTGCGGTTGTGCGAATTAAATAGCGCGGATGCAAAAAAACACAGCACGGACGCGCGCGCTCGCAACCGCTGCAGTACAAAAGAAAGTGCAGACGGACCCACGTCAACGGCATACAGAGAGCACCGCGAGGAACGCACAGAAAAGACTCACGAAAGTTTCCCGCGAGATCCGGGCGTGCCGCTAGCACGGGCTCGGTGCCCAGCCTGCCCGTCTTGCTGGCGGCCAGCACAGAAAAATATCTCAGCATGCAGACGCAGCTCTGCCATAATGGGAAAACATTCTTCTTTTTTGATGCTTATTATTCGCCAGATTAAGCGCCCCGCGCCCCGCGGGCAGCTGCCCGCGCCTGCTATTGGCTGGCCATGCCCGTTTGCTGGCCTGTATCCACATTAATATACGCCAGCAGCACAACAAGCACACACCCAGAGCGCCATTAAATAGCTCAACCGCTCGCCACAAGCCCCTGCGGTACCTTCCAGCCGGGACAGCCACCAGCGTTGCTCCGAGCGCGAGACTGGCGCGAGCGCTGCCTTCTCCCTGGGCCTGCTGCCGCTGCTTCTTCGTCTTCTCTTCGTCTCTCTCCCCCTATTGCTCGCCTCCCGCTGCTTTGGGCAACCATTCCCCTCAGCAGCACAACACAGAAAAACACAGCACAGAGTGCATCTCAGAAAGACTTGCTTTCTGTGTCTCAACAAAAGATTGACGTCCTGGGCGTATGGAATCCTTGTATCCGATTCTTTCTTTTCGCGCTGTGTCTTGTACTTTCTTTTTTCCACATTAAATTGCAGCTCGCGTTTTCCTTTCTTTTTTTGGGTTTTTTCTTTTTTCTTTTTGTTTATGTTTTTTACTTTTTTATTTTTTTTGGCTTCTTGTATTTATTTTTTTTTTTTATTTTTATTTTTTTTTTGTAGTTTTTTCCCCTTTGATGCATCGATTGCTATCCATTATTGTGCATAATATCGCTCCATCCACACAGAAACACGAACAGATAGCAGCTGCTCTGAAAATACCTCTCAGTGTCTCGCTCACTCACTTTACCATATCAGCAGCAAATATCCTTCAATCCCAATTTCTGCTCGTTTCCATCAAATATAAATATCATCAGATATCCCACCCTTTTTCCACATCCTGTTGCTATGCCGTTTGTTTCCATTCTGTTCTTTCTCTCTTCTGTTCTCACTCTGTATCAAACAACTTTTTTTTGATAAAGCCCTATTAATTGTTTCTTCTCGAAGATAATATACCCTGTTCAATTAATTAGTTCTTACTGAGAAAAATGTCTGCTGAGAAACACAACTCCGACGACTTGGAGTCCATCAACTCGGACAAAGTCCAACGTTTCGACGCTGATCTCCATCCGGAACAAATCACCGAGAAACAAAAGTCTGGCAGCAACAACCCGTTGTCCAAGATCTCCACCAGATTGTCCCAGACCTTCACCAAGGCCAGCGATTTGGAGGGCCAATCCGAAGAGGCCATGTTTGCTAATCACTTGCAGTCTGCCATGTCCAACCCTCAAACCGTTGAGAGAATCCAATCCTTGGCTAGAACCTTGTCTAGAAAAACCAAAAAGGAAATGGAGCATTTTGAAATCAACGATGACGAGTTTGACTTGAAGGCCATTTTGCACTTCTTGCAATCTAAGTCTGATCAAGAAAACATCACTTCCGCTGCTTCTGGTGTCGGTTTCAAAAACGTTGTTGCCTCTGGTAAGGATGTCAATGCTGCTTACGCCCCAACCGTGTATGAAATGATTCTTGACGGTTGCAAGTGGTTCCCAAACTTGTTCAAGAAGGATACCACTCCTCACAGAGACATCATCAAAGATTTTGCCGGTGTCTTGGAAGCTGGTGAAATGTGTTTAGTCATTGGTAGACCCGGTGCCGGTTGTTCCACCTTTTTGAAGGTTTTGACTGGTGAAACCGGTGAATTGACTTCCTATGATGGTGATTTTTCTTATGATGGTTTATCCCATCATGAAATGATCCACAATTTCAAGCCTTGTGTTATTTACAACCCTGAATTGGATGACCATTTCCCAACTATCACTGTTAAGGAAACCATTGATTTTGCTTTGAAAACCAAGACCCCAAATACCAGAATTGACGGTTTAACCAGATCTCAATATGTTAACAACATGCGTGATTTATGGTGTACTGTGTTTGGTCTTAGACACACTTATGCTACCAACGTTGGTAACGATTTCATCAGAGGTGTCTCTGGTGGTGAACGTAAGAGAGTCTCTATTGTTGAAGCCTTGGCTTGTAACGGTTCCATTTACGCTTGGGATAACGCTACTAGAGGTTTGGATGCTTCCACCGCTTTGGAATTCAGTCAAGCTATTAGAACTGCCACCAATATGTTGAACAATGCTGCTTTTGTTGCCATTTACCAAGCTGGTGAAAATATCTATGAGTTATTTGATAAAGTCACTGTTGTTTATTTGGGTAAGCAAATCTATTTTGGTTCTGCCAAAAAAGCTAAGGCTTATTTCGAGAACATGGGATGGGCTTGTCCATCAAGAATGACCACTCCGGAATTCTTGACATCTGTTACTGATCCAAATGGTAGATTTCCAAAACCTGGTTTTGAAGGTAAGGTTCCAGAAACTTCTGAGGAATTTGAAGCTTATTGGATAAACTCTCCTGAATACCATCAATTGATGTCTGAATATGATACCTACTTGGCCAAACACAATCATGATGAAAACTTGCATCGTTTCCAAGTTGCTACTTCTGAAAAGAAGCAAAAAATTCAACGTAAACAATCTCCATTTGTTGTTTCCTACTTCCATCAATTATACTATTGTGTTGTTAGAGGTTTCCACAGAGCTAAGGGTGATACCACTTATATTATTATTTATGTTGGTTCTTTCTTGATTAAAGGTTTGATTGTCGGTTCTATGTATTACAAAATTCCAACCGATACGTCTGGTGCTTATTCGCGTGGTGGTATTCTTTTCTATTGTCTTTTGTTCTGTGCTTTGACCTCTTTGGCTGAAATTGCTCGTTCTTTTGCTAACAGAAGAATTACTTTGAAACAAAAATCTTATACCATGTACCATTTGTCTGCTGAAGCTTTGCAAGAAATTATTACTGAAATGCCAGTTAAGTTTGTTGCCGTTGTCATTTTAGCTTTGACTTCTTATTGGATGCCACATTTAAAACATGAAGCTGGTCCATTCTTTATGTACATTCTTTTCTTGCTTTTGGTTAACCAAGTGTTTTCTTTTACTTTCAAATTAGTCGCTACTATGACTTATGATGGTGAAACTGCTCACGCTATTGGTGGTCTTTGGGTTCTTATGTTGTCTGTTTATGCTGGTTTCATTATGAAGATGCCTTACGCGCATCATGTTCTTAAATGGGTTCACTGGCTTAATCCAATGTACTATTGTTATGAACAATTGATTACAACTGAATTTCACGCTAGAGAGATGAAGTGTCATGATTTGATTCCATCTGGTTCCTCATATGATAATGTTGACGTGTCTCACAAGATTTGTAATCTTTTTGGCTCTGAAGCCGGTCAAGATGTCATTAATGGTGATGATTATGTCAAGAAGCAATATCAAATGGAATATAAACATACTTGGAGAAATTTTGGTATCAACATTGCTTGGACTGCCGGTTTTATTATTGCTAATGCTCTTCTTTCTGAATACTTGAAAAACATTGTTGGTGGTGGTGATATGTTGTTGTATAAGAGAGGCCATCTTCCATCAGGCGAAAGTGAAGCTGTTGACGGTAGAGTTGCTACCAGAGATGAAATGATTGTTGCTCTTAATGGTGAAGGTGTTGACTTGGAAAAAGCCATCGCCGAAAGAGATGTTTTCTCTTGGCAAAACTTGGATTACACCATTCCTTACGATGGTGCTACTAGACAATTGTTGGATAACATTCAAGGTTTTGTTAAGCCTGGTACTATGACTGCTTTGATGGGTGAATCCGGTGCTGGTAAGACCACTTTGTTGAACACTTTGGCTCAAAGAATTAACTTTGGTGTTATTACTGGTGATATGTTAGTCAACGGTAGACCAATTGATTCTTCTTTCAAGAGAAGAACCGGTTATGTTCAACAGCAAGATTTACATTTGTCTGAATGTTCTGTCAGAGAATCTTTGCAATTTGCTGCTGATTTACGTCGTCCAAAAGCTGTTTCACAATCTGAAAAATACGAATATGTTGAAAAGATTATCAATTTATTGGGTATGCAGCATTATGCTGAAGCCATTGTTGGTAAGATTGGTAGAGGTTTGAATGTTGAACAAAGAAAGAAATTATCTATTGCTGTTGAATTGGTTTCTAAACCATCTTTGTTGCTTTTTCTTGATGAACCTACTTCTGGTTTAGATTCTCAATCTGCTTGGTCTATCGTTCAATTCTTGAGAGCTTTGGCTGATTCCGGTCAAGCTATCTTGTGTACTATCCATCAACCTTCTGCTACTTTGTTTGAAGTCTTTGACAGATTATTACTTTTGAAAAAGGGTGGTAAGACTGTTTACTTTGGTAAGATTGGTGAAAACTCTCTGGAATTGTTGAAGTACTTTGAAAGAGAATCTGGTGTTAAATGTGGTGCTCAAGAGAACCCTGCTGAGTATATTTTGAATTGTATTGGTGCAGGTGCAACTGCTTCTGCTGCCGCTGACTGGCATGATCTTTGGAAAGCTTCCCCTGAATATGCCGAAGTTACTGCTGAAATTGAAAAGTTGCATCGTGAATTACCACAAAGACCTATTGTTGAAAGTGGTGACCATTTGAAATCTACTTATGCTACTACTTGGGATCGTCAATTATTAACTGTTTTGAAAAGAACTTTCTTGCAATTCTGGAGATCTCCAGTTTATATTAGAGCTAAGTTTTTGGAATGTATCTGTTGTGCTTTATTCGTTGGTATTTCTTATATTGGTTTAAATCACACCATTTCTGCTGGTACCGATTCTTTCTCTTCCGTTTTCATGCTTTTGTTGATTGCATTGGCTATGATTAATCAATCACACGTGTTTGCTATGCCTTCTAGAGAATTATATGAAGTTCGTGAAGCTGCTTCCAATACTTTCCACTGGTCTTGTTTATTATTGGCCCATACTTTTGTTGAAATCTTCTGGTCTACTTTGTGTCAATGTATGTGCTGGATTTGTTTCTACTGGCCAACTGTTCAAGGTCACGGTTCTGTTCAAAGAAATGGTTACTTTTTCTTGGCTTTCATTGTTTTCTTCCCAGCTTATTTCATGTCATACGGTTTATGGATTCTTTATCTTTCTCCAAACGTTCCTTCTGCCTCTATGATCAACTCCATGGTCTTTGCCGCTCTTATGTTGTTCTGTGGTATTTTACAACCTGAACAATTTATGCCTGGCTTCTGGACCTTCATGTACAAAACATCTCCATTCACTTATTTTGTTGACTCCTTTGTCTCCCCTCTTATTCATGGCAGACAGGTTATTTGTGCTCCAAATGAATTATTAAGCTTCCCACCTCCACAAGGTATGACATGCGGTGCTTATATGGAAGATTATATGAACAATGCTACTGTCAAAGGTTATCTTCAAAATACTGAGGCTACTGATATGTGCGATTATTGTCCATATAATAACCAAGATCAAGTTGTTGAACAATTCCATGTTTCATGGCATCACAGATGGAGAAATTTCGGTTTCTTCTGGGTTTATATCGGTTTCAACTTCATTGCTATGTTATTATGTTACTACTTGTTGAGAGTTAGGGTTTGGGACATCAAGTCTATTTTGGATTTCAAGCACTGGTTCAATGGTCCACATAAAGATAGACATGAAAAAGATACTACCATTTTCCAATCTCAACCTGGTGATGAACAGATTGTTAAACCAAAGCAAGATTAAATTAATTTAGTTTGATTTTATCTTATTCTAATTCTATTTCTACTTGATATTTCTACTAATCTAAAAAATTAAAAAAAGATATCTACTTTTCCTTCTAATCATTATTTTTTTCTCTATTTAATATCTTCAAGAGAAAATTTGATTCATTAATTCTCTTTAATATTTAATTTTTTTTTCTCTTTATCTTAATATTCAATAATACATTAAAGCATATATTTTTTTTTCAAAAAAAAATATTATTTAGTAAGGTGAGTAAGTTTTAATAGTGAAATAATTTTTCAATTAAATTTTTATAGAAATCAACTTGGAATGATAGCAAAAAACAAGTTTATTCGTTGAACATGTAAATAATTCATTTCAAGAAAAGAAGGTTCTTTGGCTCGCACTATATTCTTTTTATTCAATCGCACTAGTACAAATTGATTGGTGTAATATCCAATAATAGGCAACACAATTTACATTGAAACCGTTGGTATCGTGTTGCTCTTTCTCTCCATTACTTAAAGCAAAGGCAATAATCAAAGTTATATTATTGCAACCATCAGGTAAACTCCGCTTGTGATTTCCACAAAGTATATATAAACGATAAATACCTCCGATTGCTTCCATAATATAATTTTATCATAGGTAAACAATACTTGGATATTCAAACGTTAATATTCATATCGCATATCTTTTCTCCTAAAAATAACTAATAGTTTATGGCAGTTGTGTTTGCATGAACGCATATTTCTTTGTGAGAAAAGCTGAGCAACATTTTTCCAAAAAAAAATTCGAATATAAGTTGTTAGATAAACTGAAGTTAAGAAGATCAGGTCTATAAAAATTAGATAATCTATCAATTGGGAATGAATAACAAAACGTGTAAACGGAATTTAGAAATGATATATAAGACAATTTCACGATCTAAATCCGTTGTAACGAGATGGTCATCTGTCAGATAACTAATTTGATTGCCAGATCCAAATCCTGTCTGTCAAGGCAAAGATCTTGTTGACTTTACAGAGATTCTTACTCGTTGTCAGAATCACTATTAATGTTAATAGTCATCCTTCAGTTAAATTAAGAGATTACTGAAGATTAGGTAGACTAATGATAACTATCAGCAAGCAATACAAATTGCTAATAATAGCAATTAATATACAAGAAGTTCATATTCTCCTACTCATTCTTAGATTATATCTCAGATTCCCGGAACATAAATATATATATGTATAGATGATAATATAAATAATGCAATTTGTTTTGAATCAATTCAAGTATTAATCTGGAGAGTAATAATAACTCAGGGCTAACCCAGCAATATTTGACTTAACAATTACTAATAGATACGAACTATCAGTTAACAATACCGGCCCCATGGGTTTACACAGATAAAACATTTGTGTGATAATCCCGTTGTGACCTTGTTTGACGTTTATTTCTTTGAACCTTCACTATTATGAGCCGATTTATTAGATAGATTACATTATTAAATATTAGAGAAGAATATAAGGTATTCATTAAGAAGAACAAAGTAGAAAGTTGAATGAAATATTTAACAAAGGGTAGGTATTAGAATAAAGAAGTATTAAGAAGAACTGAGAAAAAAGACATAAGTCTTTTTTTAAAAATTAAGTTAAAGCCAACAAAACAAGATTGTGTTAGGAAGCAAACTTTAGTAAGAATGGGGCAAAAATAAAGCAAAATAAACTAGATAAGACATGTTGAACTAAACAATAGAGAAAATGAACAATAAGGAAATAATAGAAATTAAATTGAATGATAACAATTTGTTACCAGAACTTGAGTAGTCAACATTAACATCTGGTGTGGAGCTAGAAGATACAGAAGCTTCAATTAAAGAAGATTCAGCAGACGCACTGGAAGAACCGGATCCAGAAGATTCATTAGATGGAGTTGAGGAAGAACCGGATCCAGAAGATCCGTTGGATGGAGTTGAAGAACCAGATCCAGAAGATCCGTTAGATGGGGTTGAAGAACCGGATCCAGAAGATCCGTTGGATGGAGTTGAAGAAGACCCAGATCCAGATTCAGTAGATCCTGGAACAGCTGTAGCACTTGGAACTAAAACAACAGGCGTAGAAGCAGCGCCACTGTATGGGCAGTAGAAAGTAGTAGAAGTGACAACACCTGACCATGTTTCAGTAATAACTTGTTGCGGAATGTCAACAAAGACGGTAGTAGTACCATTACTGTAACCTGGATTAGCAGTGGAGTAAGAAGTGAAACCACCAGTCCAATAAGTAGTAATGTAAACAATATCACCAGAGACAACAGATTGTGGAACATATTCATGAACAGTAACGTCAATGTTCAAGTCAGATGGAAATTCAGTAGTGTAAGAAGTGGTTGATCCGGACCAGAAGTCAGTAAAAGTTTCAGTACCTCTTGGAATTTCAACACCCACAGTGATAGTACCATCATCATTTTCTGGAGTGAAAGTGGTGTAGGTGGAGGTGAATCCACCAGTCCAGAGAGTAGTAGAAGTAACGATGTCTCTTGGGGTTAAAATCTCAACAGTAACAATACCAGACGATCCATTTGGTGGGTAAATTGTAGTACTAGAAGTGTCAGAACCAGTCCATGGGATGGTAGTAGTAGTAATAGCATCTGGAGTTTCGATAATAATAGTTGCTGGAGTTTGTAGATTTTCTGGAATGATAGTTGTGCTGGTCTCGGTGGTAGCACCGGTCCATGGCACATAACTAGTAACAGTTTCCCTTGGAGTCAAGATCTCAACAGTGACAGTACCATTTTTGCCTTCAGATGGGTAGAATACTGTTGTTGAGACTTCAGAACCAGTCCATGGAATAGTGGTAGTAGTAATAGCATCCGGAAGTTCAATAACAACAGTTGCTGCGACAGTTAATGGCTCTGGAATAATAGTGGTACTTGTAACTGTGTTGGAACCGGTCCATGGCACATAACTAGTAACAGTTTCCCTCGGAGTTAAGATCTCAACAGTGACAGTACCAGACGATCCATCTGGTGGGTAAATTGTAGTACTAGAAGTGTCAACACCAGTCCATGGGATGGTAGTAGTAGTAATAGCATCTGGAGTTTCAATAACAACAGTTGCTGGAGTTTGTAGATTTTCTGGAATGATAGTTGTGCTGGTCTCGGTGGTAGCACCGGTCCATGGCACATAACTAGTAACAGTTTCCCTTGGAGTCAAGATCTCAACAGTGACAGTACCAGACGATCCATTTGGTGGGTAAATTGTAGTACTAGAAGTGTCAACACCAGTCCATGGGATGGTAGTAGTAGTAATAGCATCTGGAGTTTCAATAACAACAGTAGCTGGGGTTGCTGGATCTTCTGGAATGATAGTTGTGCTGGTCTCGGTGGTAGCACCGGTCCATGGAACGTAACTAGTAACGGTTTCTTTCGGAACGAAAATGGATTCAGTCCAAGTACCAGCACCTGTTGGAGTAACAAAAGTAGAAGAAATAGTTGGACCATCGTAATATGAAGTAACAGTTGTAGTTGGATCTGGAATAAGTGTAACAACAGTGACACCTTCGGTACCAGTTGGGTAGTAAGTAGACACACTAGTAGTATTTCCTGTCCAGCTAGTAGAAGTGGTAATATCGACAGTATTAATATTGGTTGCCCCACAAGATTCAGCGTCGTTGTCAGCAGAGGAAGGTGAAAATAAATAGCCACCTGCAGCATCTGAAACAACTATGCCTTCAGGAGTAGTGATGGAAAAAGTAATGGCGTAAGGACCATTAGCATTAGTAAAAACAATTCTTAATGGATAGTAATAGCCCTCTTCCAAGTATTGATAGTAGTATTGATCGTTATCAACATCTTCATGCCATGCTTTATATGTTAAAATATTATAATCCAAAGTACCATCTGGAATGTCTTCAGGAGTACAACATTCAAAAGCAGCTTCAGAAGCAAAAAACAAAGCGGCGGAATCATCGACTTCGTGAAGAAGAACTTCATAGTAACCAGATGACTTTGCAAAAAAGTAACTAATGAATTCAGCAGTAAAATTTGTCGTTTGTGTCTCAAAACCATAAACTGTTCCATTGTGAATGATACCATCAAGTTCAGGTGAACCAGATGCTGTGATGTAAGTGAACCCGTCCTGTTCACCAATTAATGGTCTATCTTTGTAATCTCTGTCAATATAACCATCAGTGAAAAAGTCTACTTTATCATCAAAATCATACTCATAAATTTTCAAATCGTACCCAGGAGTACTTGGAGGGGCAACAAAAGTGTCGAGGCGATGAATCTTGTTGACTTTGCAGAGATTCTTCCTCGTTATCAGAATCACTATTAATGTTAATAGT